>QLOR01000975.1:0-65142 GCA_003313825.1 Sarcodon aspratus
GTGAGTTGATTTTGGGGCACCTAATTTGTCTCTTATAACCATGTAAATTAGGGATCGAAGGCCCCTCTTACGAACACCCCTGCCAGAGCAAATCTCTGATGTGATATACCCGTCATCTCGGGTGGGATATGCCCATCATTCATAGCCAGTTTCTGACCCTTCTTGCCTCAGAAGCCGCTAGCAGAAAGTCGCAGCAACATCACTCCTATCCAGGAATCACCCACTCGCAGCAAGTCCCGCGGTTTCATCGCGCGGTCCTACTGTCAGGCTCAAGCCGGAACAGAGTCCTGTATAGCCAACAACAACTTCCGGACGCTAATACAAAGATAGCATAATAAAGATAGCAATGCTTCTTTTTCCCTGCCGATTGAATCCGAGCCGGGAACCATCTAATGGTACGAGGATCCATTGTCATCCACTCGCATGACATCATCTTAAAAACACCAGGCAGACATGACAGAAAGTAATAAGAGGCTCATTCAAATCGGTTCGAGGTTACACAAGAGCGTCTTTCAATGATACGGTGATTTCAAGAGGCGTCTCAGGTTCCCAGCGAGGAACACTTGTGACCTGTTGGGGATAGTGTCGCCGAGTGGCGTAAGGTGTTGTTGGCATCTCGGAATCTTGTACTTCTGGAAGGGGGGATTCCTCCATTTGCCTCGGGAACGAGAGCGAGGCCAGGTATCGGCATGTTGTGAACGCCCACAGATATGCTGATTCCCCAACTCCATTTACAAATAGCGACAAAGATCCCCAGTGGCTTAAAAGAATGTGTTGTTACTAAAAGAAGGCCTGCACCAAAAACACGGAAAGTCTGAAGAAACAAGTTCGGGGCTTGTAAACAAAGCCGTCGACATTTGGCAAGACGAGGATGGGGGTTGGATGTTACGGTTCTTCTGGCATTGAATTCTGGTCGTCTGAAATGTCAGTTATCATCATCGGGAAGCGATATCTGATGGAGATGATGATCGAACTCGATTCATAATTGACAGGGAAGACGAGATGGACACGTACATATAATACATATAAACACGCAGAATGCGATGCATGAAACACGTCTCACACTCTTGATACGGCACAAACTCCGGCTTTGCACAGCTGATGGGGAAGGATTAGAAATCCGGGCGTCTGCGGTGATCCGATTGTGATGAGATACACATACACACAACCGTACACACAAGGCAAGACCGTAGGCAAACTATTCAGCGGGCGGTTGGTCGTTTGGAACCCGACGTCTGCAGCCTCCGCCGCTCGTGGATTGCTTGTTTGGTGTAGTAAAAGCCTGCAATGCTCACGGCGACGAGGCCACCCCATCCGAATATCTACGGCAATTGCCTCGTCAACTACGAAAACGAGAACGGAGCTAGAGTACCTCAGCGCTCACCATTGTTCGGGGATGAAAGCCCATTTCCCCCGTCTTTTTTGTTGTTTCGCGGCTGGTCGGAAAGAATAATACCGTTTGGTGATAGGGAAAACACTGCCTTCGGGGATTGAAGTTGGTTTCAATATCGAGCAGCAGCGCGCCAGTGACTATGTATACAGGCACTTTGCTTGCTGTGGATTTGGAGGAATAATGCCGTTCGGGTGAGAAAGGCTAGGTCGTTGCCTTTTTCGTGGAGCGAGAATGACGATGCGTGCGTCACATGGCTTTGGCCATCTCTGACTCGACCCACTGACACAAAACGTCTGTAGATAGACGACCGCTTGCTAATACCATGAACCCGTTTCATAAAATTTATCTCATGCATGACTGGAAAACAGCACCGACTATGTAATCCCACAACGATAACAAGACACCGAGCGCGTGCTCTCTCTGCGCAACCTTGCACGTATTACAATAAGCTGCGGGACCAGCGTGGCGTGTGTGTGTGTGTGGGAGTATGTGGGAGTACATATATCTCCGCCTTACTTTCGCGCAGTCACTGGAGTCCGGAGCCAAATAGATGTCTTTTGCAAAAGAAGCGTACAGGTAATTGGGTCCGAACTAGACAGATTGGTATGCAACTAACTACTAACAGAAAGATTCAACGAAAACTTGCTGATTGTCTACTTGCGTCTGCCTCTGCTTGTTAGTAAACAAGCCTGCTAAGCTGCGGCAGCAGCGATGGCCGACTTGTAGCCGCCTAGACCGGCTGGCTAACCCGACGGGTGGCGCTGGTCGACTTCATGTGGAAGCTATTGCTTTTAATGGATGCCCACTGGAAGTCCGGTGGATGTGATCATGATCACAGTATGCCTTCGGTGCTTTGTCAGCGCTCTTAGCTTTACAAAGACTCTGAGCCTCGATGAGTCTGTCGGCTTTCCGTTTTGCCGTTGTGACTCTTAGGGACTAGTTCCGGTTTGTATTTCACCAGTAAACAATATCTGAGGAAATTGGGATCCTGATCTGGCCAAGCCGCCAAGAGCGCTGCTTACTACATGCTAGCTACTGAAGTTATGATACCTAAAAACATACGTCCGCTGACTCCCCGATTTCTTTGTGTATATTTTATTTGGGTGAGATTCTGCTCTGAGAACTTGTAGGCAGGAGTGGGTGTTTTGAAAAAAAGTGTATCTTGGCCTTGGGGCAGCGCTTTCAGTTGAGAGAGCATGGGGTCGGGACGCATTGCACGTTTTATTCATTTCCAAGTCTGAATCCGCGCCAAAAGAAGCCGATCCTGGCCGCCGTGCCTAGCGCTGTGTGCCTGGTCGCAATTTCTTTGTTGCTACCTTGGTTGAGCGGCAGAGCAAAAACGCTATACAATGGGGTGTTGAATATCGAATGCTCGTTGTATTTGTTTTATTAGACAATTAGTAGTGAAGAAATGGTGTGATTGAGTTATCTCATTGGTAGCTGTTAGGGTTGAAACAATACTTAGAAGCTATACGACCTCCAAACCCGAGGTCTCCGTGTATGAGACCTATATGAAATAAGGAGTGCTCAATGGCAAGGAGAGATATCACAGCTTCGCACTGTATCGGACTATATTTGAACTCGGTGATGCCGAACATACGTGAAGGATCATCATATAAACGGCCTCTTTGTCTTTGTCTACCTTTCTCTCCGTCCCATACTATCCTCATTCCTTTTGTCATCTGAAATCACTCCAAAGAATGGTTGCTATTTCGTCTTTAATAGACCGATGGGCGGCTGCCGCCTATATAGGCTCTCATGGGTTTTGGGATTCAGGTCTGGGTGGATGCAACGTTTCAACCGACGCGATCACACTCCCGCCAAACCAAACTGCCCTCACTGCGCCCACCAACCTAACTGCCAGTTTCGTCGGCGTCGCGTTCGGCGTCCAAAACTACACATGTTCTAGCACGAACAACTATACGTGAGTGTTCAATCAGAAAAACCAGCTTTTTTGGTTGAATTGAGGCTGATGATCACGATCTGACGATCCCGTTGTTGTTACTAGCTCCATAGGCGCCGTCGCTGAACTTTTCGATATCTCGTGTCTTCAGGGCACAGAACTGTTCAAGACCATCCAAGAGCCTTTGTTCCAAGCATGGGCAAACACGACGAGCAATATCACCGTCCAAGAGCTTATCGCCACCATCCCTGCCTTCGTCCCCGCAGACCTCATTCTCGCCCAGCATTTCTTCATACATAATCCGGCTGGTGCGGGCTTGTCCCCCGTGTGGGATTTCCGAGCAACACAGCGCTTCCACGGTGTCGCAGACGCGCTTTTTGTCGGGAAAGGAGTTGGGGCGTTGCCTGATCCCGTTAATCCTGCCGTCGATATTACTTGGTTGCAGGTCGGTCGTGTTTCTGGGAGCATTGCAGATGAAGTTTTTAGGATCGATACTGTCGGTGGACAGCCACCCACTTCGGTACGATCCCTGGTTTTTTTTCATGTTACTGGACCCCTCGTGTCTGACACTTCGTTCTATAGTGCACGTTTGGAACTTCGCCTAATATAAGCGTCAAATACACTTCACAGTATTGTAAGTCATCCATCTGCTACTTTGTAACCTAACCTTTGACCCCCACCGTGCTTTTCCCAGGGTTCTTCGGTGGCTCTTTATCACAATACGATAACAACCATGACCATGATGACCACAATCATTAACGGACTCTGTTCCTCTATATATTCTCTATATATTTTTAACACCCTCATCCACGAACCTTTTGGGTTTTAATGGTTCGCATTAACTACCTTGCCTTCACACATGTTTGTAGCTTCTCGCTAGCACACAGTTCGCTCTTTTTTTTTTTTGTACATACATAAAAGTTGAGAAGAGAAGAAGTCCCACTTGTATCCTTTCACGTCCTTGTTGTCTTGTGCAACGCGTCTCTGACTTGGCTCGATCCCATGTTTGAGTCGGTTTCCTCTAGAGGGCGCTTGCTATCGTGACGACCTTCACATAGACATCAACCAAAGAGGTACTAGTAAGACAGTGAAGTGCCTAATAATACTCACGATATATGGATGAAGATACCTCTTCCGCTTTGATTTTGCTGCCAGCGTAGTACAAGCTCCCGACTGCCACGGCGATACCTGACACTGTGACGATTGCCTGTAGTAGTAGCACGGCGGGTTGTAAAACAAATATTCAGGTCACTGTGTGAGTAGAAGTTTGTCTCGAGTTGACTAACCATTTGACGACTACGTGGGCTTGAAGACATTTTCTTTTCTTATGTGTGGTTTTGGTTAGAGATTATATAAAGGGGATGGGTGCACGGAATTATTTACTGAGCAGTGACGTCATTACACCGATCGCGACCACTTAGTACTCAATTTTTGAGGACTTGAAGAGCCTTGGTTGAGAGATAAAGATCACTTGGTGCAATGCAGCGGCCCAATATGATTTGCGAGAAGAATTTATTTGGTACAAAAACAGGGAAAAATAACACGATACAAGTGTGAAGAGAGCAAAGTACAGAAAGCAAGGAACGAGAACGAAAGCAGTGACTCGGAGGACAAATGATATCAGGAAAGTCCCTCCCCCCAAGACCACATTAGACCACCGGGTGGGTGCCACTTACGACAGGAGGCGAGTGATCTCTCTCAGTCAGGATAAAGTCAGAGCGAACAACAGGAGATCCCGCTACCGGTGTTGAAGTTATCCAAGTACGAACGAGCACAGATTTCGAGTTCGTCGAGGAAGAAGTGACAGGTGAAGATTCGATAGAGACCATCGTCGATCCAATTAGGATATTTCTTCGCCTTTGACGTTCAGTCAACGGGAGCGTGAGCACTGGATGGCGTCGAACAGTAGAACTAGCACCGTATTCGGCAGATTTCAAGGGGAAAGAAGACATGTCGCCGACGCTCACTAGGCTGACAGGAACGGTTGATGTTCCTACAAATCTGAAACCTAGAGTTATAGGGAACAAAGACGGGCTTTGCGACTCTGCCGGTGATAGAAGAACTGGAGTTGGAGGATACATGGCTTGAAGGTGTTTAAGGAGGTCTCTTGGGATTTCAGAATCGATGCCAGCAGGGACTCGGTTGCTTGCTGCAATAGCAGAGAAGGCCCGCGAATGAACGGAAGACGCACGGGGTGCAGCTGTCGTGGGCCCTTTGTTGAATGCTACCAATCCCCCTGAACCGACACCGAAGCTTATGTCGTCTGCGACTGCGGGGGACATTGAATTAGCAAGATCAGCAAACGAAGTAGAATGCCATTTGACAGGCGCTTCGGGTGTGGGTAAAGTAGGTTCCGTGGCCGCAGCCTGAGAGACTGAGCTATGGCTCATGGCGCGGAGAGAGTTGGGCGATTTCTGACATTCGACCTTGGATAATGTAGAAAGGGAGTTCTTGTTGGCCCGCATGCGGAGGTTTGCAACAGAAGAAAGATTTCTAGTGAAGGCAGACATATTGAGGTTCTGAGATGATTGGTGAAGGCTTTGGTTTGTGTCAAGGTTGGGCAGAAAATAATGGCTGAATGGCGGTAAAATGCCTTTCTTTTATGTCTTTCATGAGGCTGGCTAGTGAAACACCCGAGAGACATCCGAAAAGTTGGGGGGCAACCAGCCCAGTGCTGCCGGAGAAATTATGATCTCCCTTTCGGTTTCGTATCAACTCTCCTATCACAAAAGAACAACTCTATCTAGCTTTCATCATCAAAGCTACCTTGTCCCTAACGCCGTCTTCCCAATCATCGCAACATATCGCCAACACTGCGGAATTTCGACCAAGATCTATTCTCCTGGGATCTCCTTCTCTTATTGCCTTGCCATTGCTACCGGCTTCCTTACCCTGTCCTCCGGGCATTACCCTGTGCCATCTGCATATTCCCTCGAACCTGAATCCCAGTCTTGTCGCTGCGTTGATCGATTTCTTGTTGTTCTCGCTCGCCTGCCATTGAACTCGTCTCAATCCTAACCCGCCATTCTCTGGCACCTCGAGACAATACTGCAAGAGCAACCCTATCGTCCATCTTCAGACCTCAGCCGTAAGATGAGACATGCGGCCACTTACCTATGGCGTTAGTCGTAACGTATGTACGCTGGTATTCGGGGAGGGTGACAACGAATCCGATCTCCGTGCTTAAATTATAGTCCGAGGTGTTCAAAAAGGCGATTATGCCAGTCATGGTTGGGGGCGATTGCGACTTGTCGAAGACCGCAAAAATTGCTCTAGTCCGATCCATTTCGATCCATTCGTCTAGAACGCCTTTCTTTAGTTCGGGGAAAGAGTCGAATGGACCCCAAGGGAGGTAGGTATACAATTCAGGGTGGTCCTTGGAAGCTTCGAAGAACCGCTCGCCATGGATTGATGGCTGTATAGAGAGAATGTTAGCAGTTCGCCATCTCCGGGTATTAAACAAATGTGGCTTCACATTAAACGGAGCCAAGCGCAGCAATTCATTCTCCAGGTCTCTTAACGGAAAGCAAAAGTTGGGGTCGAACGAATTCATGATGTCGTAGAAGTATAAAAAAATGTAGATTTTCAAATTAAAGTTAAATAATGACTCGACGTCCGATATTTTCGTGTCAAGCAAAATTTCGGGCCATTCAATGAGTCAAGTTGGGCGGCTGTGTTGCGCTAAAGGTTGCTGCCATTGCTTCAGCGATGGACTAGCGGCTAAATAATTAATGCCATCCCTTACGTCCTGTGAGCGTCTTTGACCTAATTAATATCATCACAAATAAGAAGACGTTTGTGTGAGAATCGAAGCAAACATAGTACAAACCTTTTTAAACAATTGATCATCAGACAGTACACGGATTCCCGTTATTGCCAAAACTTTGGATACATTTAAGCAGGCCTTGTGAGCCTCAGGAGTGATCGCAGCTTTTGCAAATGCAGGCGTATGATTACCTCCGTTGAATGCGGTGGGAATAGCTATTGAAAAGTGGGTTGGTCTCAAATTTTAGAGATCAAATCTAGTTCGTACCAAAACTTGGATGGAGCGCAGGTAATGCTATTTGTCCTCGATTTAGCGGTCAAACTCATCACGGACGGATAGTTGGTTACCATATGTTACATTTCCCTGAGAATATATAAATGAAACGACTATGAATCAACGAGATCCAGAGGACATACAAAATCAGTGGACGCTCCAGAGTTGATTCTGCCCACGGCTCCATATTTGGCGCTGAACACAGTTCCCAATGCTTGAGCTAGAGAAAATCATCAGCGCAGCAGACAATAACAAAATCTAAAATTATACCCAAGGCTGAGTTCTGCCGTAAGTCATAATATGCGCTCTTCTCGTTCAAATCAATCTTGACTTTACAGCTTGAAGCCAGTGCGGCCGCCCTGATTCAAGACTCCAATCATGTGGCGATCGCACGGATAAAGATTCGACTTACTCGAAACAAGGTACGATACGCTGTACGACTTGTTGAACGTCAGACCATGATTTTGCGCGCACGTACCAACTGTCGTGAAACATTATAAAAGTCAGATAGCTTCAAATCACTTCCAACTCACGTCATCTTGGAATTGTCAGGGATAACTTGTCACTTATCAGACCTGGCCATAAATAAAGGAAGCAGAGGCATGCATACCATTCGGGGTCCAATCATGGCCATTGAAGATTCCGTGAACGCGGACCGTAGGGTGTAGTTGTTGCCGCAAAGCAGAGATATTATTGTAGGCAAGAACGGCCGCGTCCAGGGCGTTCTGGCCTTCCCACGGACTCGCGCCAGCATGAGCGCTAGGATCTTTGTAAATACTCGCAAGAAATATGAGCATTTATGCACGTGCCTGTGTCCAAGATACTCGACGCTTATCTCTTGACGAGCAAGGGTTGTTCCCAGTGCACATGACGAGTTCGGTCCGGGCGAAGGATGACACATGATACAAGCGTCCATGTCTTCATACGCTCCAGCGCGGAGAAGTATATTTTTCCCTCCCCCACTCTCTTCGGCTGCGCGTTTTATTCTCTTCAGGTACTAGAACTCCGATAGAGGGTATTCAATAATACCTGGAGTTCCCAAGAGTATAACAGTGCCCGATATATTATGTCGAACTAAAGCTGTTTTCATAGCGCACGCAATGGCCACACCAGAGATAGCTATGAGGTTGTGGCCGCAAGCATGGCCGATGGAAGGGAGAGCATCCATCTCTGTCAAACGGGGATTTCGTGAGTGAACAAAATAATGAGACGAATACGCATAATACCTGAGTTAATGCCGAGAGTTCTACCACCCTCACCATGCTTGAATGTTGCCATCCATGCTGTTTGCAAGATATAATGTTTTATGACGGTGAAGCCCTGATTCCACATGAACTCGGTGAGAACATCGTGAGTATGACTGAAGATGTCAAGAAATCTTTTTGGATTGTCGTGAGACGTTGAAAACTCACAACTCCTTGAAAGCTAGCTCGGGATGCCCTAGAGAGCTGTTTGCCAACTCAAATTCTTGCGCAAAGATTTAATGCAAACTCACTGTGAATATCTAGACTGAGGTCTCTTAACTCTGCGTTTAGAGAGTTGATGTTGGTCTCAACGGTGGCCCAAACATCAGGTCTCCAGATAGGCGCATCAATTGGAGTTGGCTCAAGGTCCTGCTCCAGACGCCAAAAACCTGAACAAGTAGACTGTTCGCTTTCAATGGGACACATAGAGAGGTCAAAAAGTTGAATTAGAATGCAGCGTGTGGTGTGTGGAAATCCCGTTCTTTAGGCCAAGTAGACAAGAGTAACTCCGACTCATAGAATTCGTATCCCGGGAGACACGGGCGTTTATTTAAGCAGCCCATGGAGGAGCAATCACATATATGGTAGCCTCAGTGATCGAATCGCCAGCTAGAGTTGCCTGCTGCTTACTAAGCCGCTCTATTGACCACCATGATGGCTACCGCGACGGGTTCTTCAAAGCTCAATCTCGAGGGCATCATGCTGTTTGAGCAGCCCTTTGCCAGAGTGCGTTGTTCTGACCTTCTTGTACATATTATTATTTATTTCTTGTGAAAGGTTCCGTATGAGAACTACCGTAAAGTATTCCGAACCTCCCAAAGGAACATAGAGAAGGAACTCTCTGCAGTGCAGACTGCTTCGGGGGAGTTGGCGAAGAGAGCGAATAGTTCCGATGAGCCGACTCAAGATGAAATGATGACTACCTTGAATTCAATGATAGGGAGAGTGGAGGGACTGAAGCGTAAAGTTGGTCTTCTCGTCGTCTCTGCCTTCTTGTTTTCCTGATCGATCACCTTGCAGCTTTCAGAGCTGAACGAGACTGTTGGCGGTCCAACCCAGGCTGTAATGAAAGAACGCTTGGACCACCTTTCGTTGGTGGAAGAACTGCAGTCTCCTCATTCCGCGGAATTTTCAAGATGGTCAGATACCAGGCTCGATAGGTGGCTCATTGATTGGACTTTGAGGACGGGCAGGGAGCAGACTGCTAGAAAAATTGCGCGTGAAAAGAAAATCGAGGTCGGTGTGTCTTTATCTCCACAGGGTGAAACTTATTTTGCAGTTAGACCCTAGTTGATGTCGAGATGTTCACGGATATCCGCCGAATTGAACTGGCTCTAGCCAGCCACAGTTGTACCGAGGCTTTGGCTTGGTGCAATGAGAATAAATCTGCTCTCAGGAAGATGAAGGTATTTATGACATTGTTTATACCTGTGTAGAGCCTGAACTCCCTCATATTTGTAGAGCACGTTGGAATTTGATCTTCGACTACAAGAATACATCGAGTTGGCCCGGTCTCGGAAGACTCAGGACGCGATCGCGTATATGAGGAAGCATCTCGTACCGTGGCAAGATACCCATTTGCCTCAAATACGCCAGGCATCTGCGCTGTTAGCCTTCCTTCCGGATACTCTTTGTGGTCCGTACAAGGTATTCTCCCTCATAGTCAGCGTGAGTAATTCCTTGCTGACGCGGAATGTTGATTAGCGATTGTATGATCTATCGCGGTGGACAACTCTGGTTCAATCCTTCCGTCTGGCCGTTTACAACCTCAATACGTTGCCCACTGAGCCGCTTCTGAACTTGGCTCTGTATGCTGGGTTGGCATCACTGAAGCTGCCTTCCTGCTATGATGAAGGAGGAAAGAACGTTGATTGCCCAGTGTGCGATCCAGGATTTGGAGCACTCGCTGAAGCGGTTCCATTGAGCCATCACGTCAATTCTACGATCGTTTGTCAAATTTCTGGGAAGATCATGAACGAGGACAATCCACCCATGGCTTTTCCAAACGGATACGTTTACTCCAGAGAAGTAACGGTTCCATTCATTAATCCTATGTGCAGCTCATTCAACTTTCTGCAGGCTCTGAAAGAAATGGCCTCCCGGAATAATGGTACGGTAACTTGTCCACGGACTAATACCAGTTGTTCGTTTGGGTCTCTACGCAAGGTATTCATCTCATGATTCTTCTTCCTTTGTGTACAATGTTGTAAACGATATAATGTATCATTATGCTACGTGTACAATATTTAGTCTCTAGCAACTCCAGTCATGTCAGATGCGTCTGCAGAAGTTCCACGTACACACTTTGAAATTGTTATATATTATTACCTTCAAGCTTCAATATTAAACCAAACAGGTCGTTTTGACTTTCTGAGGCCAATTACAGTCGGTTTTCTCGTCTTCAAGTCGTCTCGCAAATAAGACGGCACAGGTTGACCTCGTAGTATCCACGTGCTCTGTGATATTTTTCGTCTCTGTCTCACAAGATATTGGTCTTTCCAGGTCACTCAGCTTACACATTTCCTCTTTCTGTCCTTCAGTACGAGACGGAGTTCAGAGTGAAGCGCGCCCGTTTACACGCCAGAGCCTCGACAAGTCATCGTTACCTCGTACCACTTCACGCAAACGATCGCAAAAGTATACTCCGGAAATCACTGAAAAGATCCAGGGGCTGCTAGAATGCTCACCAAATTCGAATCCAAGAGTAATCGAGTCAAAGGTGTGGTGGTACCACCTGCGATAGATGGAATTCACCATAACTACTTGCAACAGGGCTCGCTTTTCATCCAACCCAGCCTCTGCTAGCAGCGTCACTTCATAATGGCAGCGTTCAGCTATGGAATTATCGTATGGGTGTTTTAGTAGATAGGTTTGAGGAGCATGAAGGTTTGTGCTCTTTTCGTGTGTTCGATTTAGTTTTGACCGTTATGTAGGCCCTGTCCGAGCTGTCGGTTTTCATCCTAGTCGCCCATTGTTGGTCACCGGTGGAGATGATTACAAGATCAAAGTCTGGGGTTAGTACATCCCGCAAGTTCTGGAGCGGGATCCCTAAAGATATTCCTAGACATTCGGCCCCAAAACCGACGATGCTTATTCACTCTGCACGGTCATCTCGACTATGTTCGAACCGTACAATTCCACCACGAAATGCCTTGGATTGTAAGGGCGCTTTGTTTTCAAGATGAAGCTAACAAGAACCGTCCTATTTAGATTTCCACGTCCGATGACCAAACAATTCGTATCTGGAACAGCACGTCTCGTAACTGCATAGCTATTCTCACCGGTCACTCCCACTACGTTATGTCGGCGCTGTTTCATCCAAAAGACGATCTTGTTGTCTCGGCGTCAATGGATCAAACTGTTCGCGTCTGGGATATTTCAGGTCTCCGCAAAAGTACTCCAAACACTGCACCTGGTACCTTTGATACTTTCGATAATTTCTCAACTGTGAAATACGTTCTGGAAGGGCACGACCGTGGTGTTAATTATGCCGTGTTTCATCCGACTTTACCCCTCATTCTATCCGCCGCAGATGACCGGCAGATAAAAATTTGGAGGATGAGCGAAACTAAAGCGTGGGAGGTTGACTCCTGTAGAGGTCACTTCAATAACGTGTCCACCGCACTCTTCCATCCCAAGCACGAGCTTATTGTTTCTTGCGGAGAGGACAAGACGATCAGGGTTTGGGACTTGGCGAAGCGCTCTGCAGTACAGACATTCAGACGGGAGCATGATCGGTTTTGGGCTTTAGCAGTCCATCCAGAATTGAACCTTTTTGCAGCTGGTTTGTGATTGTTCATTTACAGACGTGTAGAATGGACTGGTGACCTCTGTAATAGGGCATGACAGCGGTCTCATTGTTTTCAAGCTCGAACGCGAACGGCCTGCTTTCGCCGTGTACGGAGATGCTGTGTATTACGTCCGCGACAAATACGTCAGAGCACACGACATTAATACCGGATCTGACATTGGTCTTCTTAGCGTACGCAAATTTGGAAGCCCATATATGCCACCACGGACCCTGAGTTACAACCCTGCGGAACGCGCTGTCCTTCTGACGATCTCGTCGGATAATGGATTATTTGAGATAACAGGACTTCCCAAGGAAACTGTCGGTGAGGTGAAGGATTCCTCGACAGAAGGAAAGAGAGGTACTGGTCAGAGTGCTATCTTTGTAGCCAGGAATCGTTTCGCCATTTTGAACAAGACTACGCAGGTTTGTCTTCTTACACCTAAACTCGAACTTATGTTTACTGTTATTGCAGCTTATCGAAGTTCGTGACCTTTCTAATTCTGTCTTGAAAAGCATCAAACCTCCAGTTCAAACCAATGAAATCTTTTACGGTGGAACTGCGAGCTTGATCCTGAGTTCGCCGACGTCGGTTGTGTTGTATGACATACAGCAGCAGAAAAGTCTGGCGGAAATTGCTACTCCTCCTGTCAAGTACGTGGTATGGAGTGCAGACGGGTCCTTAGTTGCCCTCCTGAGTAAACACAGTGCGTTTCCTGTTTCTCTTTCTCTTTCTTTTTGCCACGTTTGTCTCAATTTGACACCTATTTAGCTATTACCATCGCCAGCAAGACTTTCTCTCAACATACCTTGATTCATGAGACTATTCGTATCAAGTCTGGTGCCTGGGACGATTCTGGCGTCTTTATTTACTCTACACTAAATCATGTCAAGTACAGTCTTCCTCAAGGGTAAGTTCTTGTTGCATTACCTGTTCCGTGTTTAACTGGGAGTTAGGGACCACGGCGTGATTTGTACACTCGATAACCCGGTGTATCTTACTCGTGTCAAAGGGAAGACTGTGCACTGCCTCGACCGTTCAGCTCGCCCAAGGACAATCACTATTGATCCAACCGAGTACCGTTTCAAACTTGCTCTATTACGCAACAACTACGAGGAGATGTTGTACATAATTCGAACGTCGAATCTTCTGGGTCAGAGTATCATTGCTTATTTGCAACAGAAAGGATTCCCTGAAGTGAGTTATTCCAAGTCCGCAAGCTATAGTAATTACTTACGTATCATGTTGCCGTCTAGATCGCGCTGCATTTCGTCCAGGACAAGAAGACGCGGTTCGATCTCGCCATTGAATGCGGCAATCTAGATGTCGCTCTTGAAACAGCACGTGCCATAGATCGTCCTGATTGTTGGGACAGATTAGCTCAACAGGCTCTTAAACAAGGAAATCACAAGGTATTTCCGTTCCATTTGGTGCTGGACTGTTTCTGACTAGCTGAGCTCCCATAGATAGTCGAAAAGGCATACCAGCAGACCAAGAATTTTGATAGACTCTCGTTCCTTTACGTCGCTACTGGCAGTACGGATAAATTATCGAAGATGCAAAAAATAGCGGAAGCAAGGGGGGATCCGATGTCGAGATTCCATAATGCCTTATACGCGAACGATGTTGCCAGTCGCATAGCGGTTCTGAGAGACGTTGGCCTTTGTGAGTTCTCTTCCCGTGAACATTTTGATTCTTTTCCGACTGGTCTATAGATCCCCTTGCATATCTTACTGCCAAAACTAATGGACTTGATGAACTCGCATTAGAGATCTTGGAGGTGGCCGGGTTAACGGAAGCTGACGTCGACGATGTCCCCACTCTTGCGCCCTCCACATTGAAGCCCCCACCTGTCATTACCCAAACGTCGAATCTGAATTGGCCAGCGTTGTCATCCGGCGAGAACTTCTTTGAAAAAGCTCTAGAAAATGGTAACTTGGATGGCGGAGACGTTCCTTATGTCAATGGGGTCGATTATGCAGGGACGGCTGCTTCTGCTGCTCTTGATGATTGGGCGAAGGAAGAGGAACTGCATGAAGATATCGAACCAGAAGAAGCTGGCTGGGACCTTGACGCTGGTGGTGAAGATGCACATGACGAACCAGATGAAGAGGAACAGGAAGAAGAACTAGGAGCGGGTGCTACACCGGGCGTCGCCGAAACAGCATTATGGGTGCGGAATTCGCCTTTCGTCGGTGACCATGTTGCTGCCGGATCCTTCGAGACCGCCTTACAGGTACGTTTATAATGATTTGTCGACAATCAAATTACTAAACGTGGTAAACTTCTAGTTACTCAATCGTCAATTCGGTGTCACCAATTTTGCTATACTGAAACCATTGTTCTTGGGGACATACAAGTCGTCACATACTTATTTATCTCCTTTGGCTTCTTTACCCCCGCTGCAACTACATCTAAGGCGTAATACACAAGAATACTCTCCAAGTCGCGTCTTACCTGTTGCTGCGCGGACGTTACAGTCCGTACGTTCGGAAATGACAGAGGGTTTCCGAGCCGTATCTGGAAACAAACTACCGGAGGCCAAGGAAGTGTTCCGTTCCGTTTTACAGTCCCTGCTCTTTGTTGCGGTTTCTTCCGACTCGGAGGCCCGAGATGTATGTTTTCTTCTATGTCTTGGGTGTAGAATCAACGTAATGTTTTATTTTCAGTGGCGTGATACTGTTACCCTAGCTCGTGAATATCTTCTTGGAGTCTCCATTGAGCTCGAGCGTCGACGTGTTATACAAGAAGACCCGAACAACGTCAAGAAGAGCTTGGAGTTGGCCGCATACTTCACTCACTGTGCACTGCAACCTCCCCACATGCAAATTGCACTGCGTAGTGCCATGGGTGTTTTCAGTAAAGCCAACAATCATGCGACAGCGGCCAAGTTTGCTCGACGTTTAATTGACCTAAACCCCGATCCGAAAATTGTTGCTCAGGTATGTTTTATTGTACGATCACATAGATTATATATTTAATTAACTTACCCAGGCACGACAACGCATCGCTGCTGGTGACCGCAACCCAAGAAATGCTATCGAGGTCACGTACGACGAATTCACAGAGTTTGAAATTTGTGCGGCGAGTTATACACCAATATACAAAGGCTCGTCGAGTGTGCGCTGTCCATACACTGATGCCGCGTATTTGCCCGAATTCAAGGGACATCTGGATCCACTGATGGAACTGACGGAGATAGGAGCAGCTTCATCAGGCCTACCGATGTTATAGTTTTCTTATTTCTACCTTGATAACTGGCCGTTCTGCGAAAATGTTGAAACCCTTTATTTTCCTTCATCTCTCTAATGGAATACAACAAGCGGGAGGACATAATGTATAATTGCAGGAACGAAAAAAGGTCCCCCAGAAGACGTCAATCGACAAGAGCAAAGCAACAGACATGCACAAGACCAAGGACCATTAAAAACCAGCGGTGAGCACAGCGAGAGCAGACTTGATTTTATCGATAAATGCAGCCAATCGTCGTCTTGTTTCTTCTTAAAAATCCAAAGCCACATCATGTCAGCAAGCAGCACCGTGAGGACGATGAATAGAGAGTTGGCTCTTTAGCAGGATGGCGCGTACCAACATAAGATAGTTGTCGAGACGTGCCTTGTTCTTTTTCCATGCAGATAATAGTGTTTATCTCCTTCTCCAGTCCTTCTGTCGCCTTTTCGCGCTCGTGCACAGGGCGTGCTGATGCCCAAGCGTGAAATTCGATCATCAGATCCAGGAGCATGTCGTTCAGTTCTGCAGAAAACGCGTGATAAGACAGTGTTTTCTGTTGTCAAGTTGCAAGTTGACGCGTTTCTGAAGCGCATATATGTGCTTCAGACGAGCCAAAAGAAAAACAAAGGACAGAAGAGAAGTTATAAAATGGTTCTTACTTTTCTCAAACTCGGCATCCTCAATGTTTTCTTCCCCAAAAGGGTCCACGATGTTGGTGCAATGGTCAAACTGCGGTGTCGGTTCCGAGACTATTTCCATGGTAGAGGGTTTCTTCTGGCCATCGGCTGATTGAGAGGAAAACATCCGCTTTTTTTTTACTGTGAATGCAGGTGAAACTTGTTATTGTTGTTGTTGTTGAGGGAACAAGTCGAGGAAGAAATATATTGACGCACGTGATTCACCAAGATATTGATAACTTGAACGATCGGACGACAATTGGAAGTTAGGATTTTCAGAAATCTAGCTATTGAATTTCTGGATTATGAGGCATCGCAGCAAGTCTGCAGACTTGCTGCTACCTTGGGTGGAGAAATAAAAACCCAAGTCTGAATCCTCAATAAAATAGGCCGCCATCGTGCTTAGTGCTGTAGATCGCAAGGCGTTGCCTTGGTTTACGAATTGAACCCATCCGATGGCACAGTCACCGTGATTCTTTTCTCTTGGCCAAGGTGTAGGAATGGTCATTATCCAGGATACGGTCGCTTTGACATCCTATAGTTCAGACAAATGCTCGTGATCTATTTGATGAATGCAATTACTGTATCGTATGAATCCTTCTAGGCGTGCTTCTATGCTTGGGCATCAAAATGGAGTGTTATCTATACGCGTCCTTCCGCCTCCTTATTCGATCCTTTCATCTCTTGAGCTATTAGCAGGTCCTGGATCGAATGAACAAATTAAGTCTCAGTCTATAACATAGCCGCCATTTACAGGACTCACCAGACCTGGAGCATATTTACTCTTTGCTCTAATCCCTGGTCCATACTTGTAGAATAACATAGGCATCGGAATTAAAATTACAGAAATCAAGCCAAGCAATGTGCAGGCCCAATTTATACCCATCTGTAATGACAACATAAACCATTTACTTCACAAAGAGATAAGAGAGTAACATACCCCGACAAACATCTGAGTTGTGAAAAGAGGAAACGAAGCTCCAAATAGACTTCGCACAATCATGTTCATGGAAAATGCGGAGGCCGTGTACATCCTGAAATCCTCAATCATCGTAATTCGCCCTAGTGTGCAGAGCAAAAGAATTGGTGCTTACAGATAAGTGTCTGTGATATAGCTCTGTATGACTCTTTGAGATATGGTTCAGAGGAGACACGTACACAAAGACTCACCAAGAAAGAGATAAATACTAAGTTGACGCTCGCTCCAATTGGAACTGTGGCCAACGCTGGAACGTACCACGGGACACTCTTGTATTCCCCAGTCCAACCCATCCAGAATATCCCAACTACTAGCAATGGACCGGCATACATGGCACCGTATAGTCTTTCTTCCGGCGGAGGACAGCCCTTCCATTTCTCTTGAAGTTCAGGATAATGTCTGCTGAGGTACAGAGTCCAAAAGCCTCCAATTACGACGCCAACGCCCACACCGATAAATATTAAGCCAGAATGATCAGCAGAAAACCCTCTTCTAACAATAAACACAACGGGGATTGCTTCAAATACTGCAGAAACGGTGTTGATTGAACATGGCAGGGTGCGAATGCTTGAGAAACCACTCACGGCCGTATAAGATGCCATAGACAATGGACATATAAATAATCACGAAGACAAGAATTGGGTCCATCATGAGCATTTCGATAGGGCGATACAGGGTGCGTTTCAGGATCCCTCTGAAAGACCAATCTTCCCTTTCATGTTGAGCGTACAAATCGCTGTTCAGCTTTGGATTCGCTTTTCGTAGCCGTACTGCCTATAAAATGCCACCTTAATCTGTGAATGACATCATCCGAAATAAGCAGACAAACCTTCTTTTGAAGAAGAACTGATTCATACGTCTCCGGCCAAAAGAACAGGACAATTAAGGCGCAAGTGCCAGAAAATATCATCGTCACCCAAAAGTTCCAGCGCCAGCTAATTCCGCTCTGCTCAATGCTACACAGGCAACGTCAGGACGCAGTTCAAGTCCAACGAAGCAAGGACATACGCACAATCCTCCGACGATAGGCCCTAGAGCAGGCCCCAAGAATACACAAGTCAAGAGCACGGAGGCGGAAGCAACGCGGCCTGTTGGATCCCACAAATCACTTAATATACCGCCTCCACTCGCTAATGGGGCTGATGCGAAGAATCCTGCGATGAACCGTGTGACTAATAATGTCTCAATGTTGTGTGCTAGCGCTTGGCCTAGCAGGAACACCACATGACAACAAAAAGATATAACAAATATAGGTCTTCTACCCCAAACTTCGGATCCTAGACACGAACAGATAGAGTGAATGAAACAAGAGTAGGAAGGAGAGACAAACCTGGTCCCCACACCAGCGGTCCAAACACATAGCCAAAGAGAAAGATGGCAGTGATGAGATACCCTACTTCTGCAGGCTGTCCAAAGTGTGTTCCAATTGTTCCCGTCGCCGTAGATACCGCTGAAGAAGCATACGTTCTGCAAAAATAATTTATATTTACAATTGCGCACACCAAGACATGCAATAAACTCACACGTTAACTGTCGTGAGACTAGCAAGCAATGTTACAAACCATTTATACTGTACAGACCAGTTTTGCGGATTGCACGGATCGTCTGGGCCATCCCAAGTGACCAAATTCGGGTCCTGGGGCTTTTTATCATCGGGACCTACAAATATAAGCGATTCCAGCCGTCCGTTATCTACTTCGGTGACAGAGGAAACCTCCAGCGTAGATGTCGATTCATGGTTATTAGATAAGACTTTGTGATCGGTCACAGACATCGCATGGAATCCAGTCGGACGCGGCGGGTGAAATGTTTTCTATGTCTTGTAGCATGGAGGCATTTATACTCTTATTGGTTTAAAGCTGCTTCAAAGCTGCTCCTCAAGCTTGGGCCGTTTTGTGTTTCGCATCCAGAACGATGACTAAGGGGTGCAGTGGATGGCCGAAGCCGAGGCAAGTCATCGTAACGACATTGGTGGAATGCAGCAAGCTGACTGTACATCTGCAAAATGAACAGGTCGGTTACTAATCCCGGTGCAAAGTTGCAAGGTGGACCCGTGAAACTACTTACCACGAGTCCCGTGGCACTATGGTCCGAGCCCGCAAGCGACCACAATCATAGATGAAAACGGAGAATCAAGTAAGCCATTGTAATTGCTCGCCATTAGACGAGCAGCATCATGATAGTGCTCACAACAGTAGTAACAGTTTCTGATCAGGCGAGCCGACTCGGAGGTCGCATTACAACTACACTTACCTTATTTGTCGCTTACTAGATAAGTTAGATCATCTGTTAAAAGATGGAGCGGAAAATAAGACGCGAAAAAAAGACGCCAACTAGGTGAAAAGACGCCAATAAGAGAACTGTAAGATTACTGAGCTCGGATGTCGGGGATTTCGTCCCGTCGATCCAATTTACCATGACTGCAAGAGCAAGTTGATGCCGTTGTTAAACAAGGGTAAACAAGGGATCGCATCGGCTCCGAATCCTCCACTCGTTCACGGAGAGCGGATTAGGATCCATTCATTACCTCTCGCGTCCAAGATGTGGGTAGATTCGCTGCATTATATCATGAACAGTGTACCTGTATAATTACAAGATCGTAAATTCATATATATCGTTAGTATCTCATGAGTCAAAATTATACCAAAAAATATTACGCCAATTCAAGCAAACAAATCCTTTCACTTCTCACAGCAAAAAGCAACACAAATCTACACCCGTCTTCCTTCCTCTTTCCAATGGCCTCTCTAATCTGGTAGGCGTACGCACTCTGTTGTGCTGGGAAACTTGCGTGAATCGTCTTCCACGCTTCTGGATTTTCATCAGTGATCCAGTCAGAGTTCTTAGACATCAATTCGAATGCTGCATCCGGTACGTCCACCGCAAGCGTTGGCAATCCGGATTGAATAGCTTGTTTGATTTGTGTTGACATCTCAAACGCTACAGGGAAACCTCCAGTTAGGCGAGGTTAAGAAAATCCAAACAAAACAGCTTGCGAACCTCGATCAGCAAATAACTGTTTGGGACCTCCCCTGCCCTTCTTCAGGTCGCCAGGAAGAACCAGTTGGACATCTCTCGAACCGATATCTTTGCTCGAAGTTACAGATATGGGCACACTGTTGTCCACGATTAGACGCTCTACTCCAGAAGTGTTTGCGTCGATCCGCTTCTGATCTGCGATCTTCTCTTGTAACCATGGCACCAAGTCATGGCGCGCAACTGAAATAGGAACATTGTTGAATAGGTAACATACAGTACGAGGCAAACTCAAGCTCACCGTCATATTCAGTCCCTTTGAGTACGCTCTTAACCTTGAACGCCGGCTGATCGCGACGAGCTGATCGCGGACGAGGGTAAACGGTGAACCTAAGACACATTATCAGTCTGACTCCTCCATGAGAATCACCCCACTACTTACAGTATCCCTTCAACATCACAAACATCCAGATGATCTTCTTGCCCAGCATTCGCTATAGCAGCTTCATACATCAAATCCGCACTGATTCCATTTTTCCACAATAAAGCTGCCACTTCAAGGCGATCGTTCAAGTGACCCGGGGTATAAGAAACAATATAAACGTCGCAACGCCGAGGACTCCAAAAACCGAATGATTTCGGTTCCCTTAGAATCGTGTGAGCTGCCGCCTTCTGAAATGCAACCACGGAGGCTGCTATACGATCCAAAGAGATCTGTAAAACCATGGCACGGGTTGGTCCTACAACCTGGTCAGGGGTGTAGAACTGATTCATGATATCATCGTATCTGTGAACAGAGAGTATCAGTTACATCTTTAATAATAAAAGGCTTTCATCTATTACCTTCCGCCACTCGCCAAAGCATCTGAACGTCGTCCTGGCCTGATCACCTCGAAACAAACACCATCGCTGTACTGGTTGGTGCTGCCGAGCATCAGAGGATGGAAAATCACAGATTGTTTGGCAGGGACACCGAGTAATTCAAGCCGCTCTAGTGCTTCGGAAATCTCATTGATTGCAGGACGAATCAAGCTGGCCAGTGGACGTGATACACGATCCACCTTGGGTAAAATCGTGTCCATCCAATCATCTTAGAACGTATCTTGAGTATCGCAAACGATGGAGCTGTATGTCTCCACACCTTTGCTGTCTAGGACCTCCAGTTCATCCACAGTGCTCTTGAGTAACCCTTTTTTGAGTAACATTGCACGTCTCTGAGGCGTCGTGAGCTTTGGCTCCGTCAATATCTCGATAACAGCAGGGCGCAAGTCTTCGGGTATACGCGCAAGAGCAATCTGGACGACTACACATAGAAATCAGCAAACAATCCAGCAAGCCAACGAATACTCACTTTTCGAGTGCGAAATATGAATCTCATGGGCATCTTTCAGTTTAGGGAACGCCTTGAAGCACTCGTGCACAATTGCAATCGACTCCGCTATCGCAGCACCGGGACCGTTTTCAAGATCAGGCGTGATGATGTCGAAAAGTGCAGTCTGAATACGTCCAAGTTAGATATACAAAGAACGCAGGTAGCTACTCATACCTTTCTCAAATAAGGATGCCCCGCAGGACTGTGCAACGTCAGCAAACAATCCATGAACTGGAATAAGTCTCAACTCACTTTGGGCGATAGGTACTGAAGAAGTGGAAGCGTTTGATCCTCTGGTTATTATTTCTTGCCCCTAATCGAGCAAATTGCGTGAGGCCGTTAGTAGGTAGAGACACGACCTGTCCACGTCTGTCGAGCAGGACTGTCCTCTCAACCTCGTCTTCAGGAGTTAGTACGGGGGTTAATAGCGGTGGCTCCTGGTCAATCGCTCCATGCAATCGGAATATGACTTTGAGCTTTTCCTGCACCATATCAAATAGTGGGGCATGCTCGGGCGGTTCAGTCCCGCTATAGAATAAAAAGGCTCTAGAAGGTTTGGTGGTTCGGTCGAACAATGTAGAAAGCACCGCTTCGTGATGTGAAGAGTCTCTCATAGCTATCATTTTGAGAGCTCGTTGGAAGTTATCGTCTTGAAGCAAGTGAGGAAGCAGAGGACTCTGGGAAAGCTGTAGAGCACTTTGACGATTCATAGGATCATGTTGGAGGAGCGACGTAATTACTAGGAGACGATAATTATAGGCGTAATTTGCAGAATCGGTATATCTAAGACTTACTTTGCTTTTGTCGATCACGATGAGCTTCCCAGTCGGACGGGAAGAATATTCCCGGCTTCCGCAGATCCTCGAGAACCGCTATACGCTCAGCTCCCGTAGTAAAAGAATAGTTCATTTCAAAGAACACAATCTATATTTGGAGTCATTCAGATTCTACTGATAGTATACCGAAGGGGTACTCACGCCCAAACTATACATATCAGCTTTCTTTTGATCCTGAGGCCCGAGCTTTGACAGACGAGCAGTTGCTTCTGGCGCCATATACAACTTGGTTCCAACGCCTGTACAAAGAAAAAAAAACGCGATAAGCCTAACAATGATAGTACAACTTCTAAACTAACCCAGCGTCAAGTCCTCCAAGAGACCGATATGGGGAGACTTGTCCGTTGGATCAACTGCCGCTAGACTTGACGTTGCTAATCCAAAATCACCAACTAGAAAGACATAAATCAGGCATCGATCTAGAAAACAACACTGTAGAGTTACTTTTACAATCGCCCTTCGCATCTATATGCACATGAGTAGAGGGTCGTAACATCAAACCAACACTTACCGATGAATATGTTGGTCAACTTTATGTCTCTATGGAGCTATGCTGGTGGATCAGGCTACGTTTGCACCCAAGATCAGAAGTATGACATACGATGCCGTGGCTAGAAATATGCACTAGGGCTTCAACTATCTGTTGAAATAAACGCCAGGCCTCTTCCTCCGTTAAACCATCTGCAATTCGCTGAAAGGACCTGTGAGCCAGAAGACAAATAGCTGCAAATGGACAACATACTTCTTTCAAAGTTTGTTGTTCCACAAATTCCTATCAAAGGAAAACTTCAGTAATCATTTGCGAGAAGAACACCCTGCTTACCATTTGGATATAAAGGGTCGTTCTAGAAGTAGAGGCCGCCTGAGTTGGAGTCTTTATCACTGGAACAAACCGGGTGGGGTACATGGGTTTAGGAGTTGGTATCGGATCAAACAGATTCTTCAATCCGTCTTCACCATCTTCATCATTCTCCACTTCCTCACTTGACCCTTCAGAAGAGTCGTCAGGTCCACCAAAATGGATGCTCGGAAATGACGACCTCGAACTATTCGTCGTGAAATCGTTCAAGTCCAGACTGAGAAGGTTCTCGGAGCTGCCTGTCCTGGATTTGGACCTTGAATGAGGCATAGATGTTATTCCGTCAACAGTCTCAGCATCGCTCTCAGAGTCGGACGCCGTTGCAGACCTAATTTCCGACGATTCTGTCCACGTCGTGTAGTAACGCACGATATACCTATGACTGAGCTGCCGGAGTGCGCTGACTTCCCGCAATAGCTTGCCATCGCCAGACTTTTTGCTATCTCGTAGTTTGATCTTCTTGACTAGAGTCAGAACCTACCGCATCAACATGTCCTTCCAACCGAGGTTTTGTAGCTTACCAGCATAAATTCCGCCATCCATCTTGTGACGTGCCTTTACAACAGAACCGTACGCACCCCTCCCCTGTAGTTGCCTAATCAGTTCAATCATTTTGCGCAGCGTGATTATAGTCCCCACCAGTAGTTCCAGTTCCTCGAATTCATCCCTCCAACGACTATTTGGTCTCGGTCTCATACGAGGTACAAAATAGTCGTCCGGCGATCCAACCGGAGGTTGTCGAACTGTCGGAGTCTTCGGTGCTATGGCTCGTACATAAGACACATACACTTGTTAAACTAAACGGGACCATACCTGCAGGAATCGTAACAGCAACAGAAGTCGAACGATAAGCAGAAGACTCAGCCAATTCCGCTAACAACGACGAGCACGAGACGCCATTCTTCTTGGTCTGTGAGAACATGTTACAGACGTGGTGAACAACTCTCTGAGGCAGTGAAGCTAGCATAACAGAATTGAGGTTTGTGAACAAGGAGAAACATAACCTCTTACGAGACTGCAGAGCCGCTCTTGGTATCATGAATTTGTTCATTACATCACGTCCAAGCAGCATCTGAAGGACAATTACACCAACGGAGTAAATATCGCGACTTTTCGTGTATATCAGTGGCGAGTCCACTACGTCCTTCGGCAGCCTAATCGGAGAAAGTTTGAAATGATTCACGCAGACGAAAGACTGACTACAAACCATGCTTCCGGTATTTTAAAATCATTGAGGACACAGGTTATGTCACAAGTAAATGGGTTGGATTTGTACAAATCAAGTAACCGAACCCAATAACCAGCTTTCCCAAGCTTGACGGCTTTGGGTTGACCCTGAATCATTGAATTCGCCAGGAAAACGGTGCGGAGTGATAGGCCACGATGAATGATATCGTTCATATGCAGCGCATACAAACCTGTCAGAATTTGACGCAGATATTCCTAGTTTTGCCAGTACAGTGACTAACAAGACGGATGCAACTTTATAACACACCGAAGCTCGCTCTTCTTTCAAGGTATCGCAATCTTCAAGAACGTCTTGTAAGCACAGAGATGGCCTTTCTTCCATCAATATCACTAATCTTGGATGATCCGAGTGTGGAGTCATTAATTTGACAGCGAATACACTCAGTAGATTTGGATGTCGGACATTGATCAGCTTGAGCATTTCGCTTTCTATTTGCTTTAATTTCTTTCTGCCTTTATTCACGTTGGTCAAAAACGACACAGACCGTATGACATACATACCTTGACTCGTAGAATAATACTCTGAATCAAACACGGTGACGACAAGCTCCAGCGGGAGCGAAGTATGAATATCATCGCACACCGGCTCAGCCAAGTACACGGTTCCCATACACTCTGTATCCCGTCAACAAAATAAAAAACCAACAAAAGATCTATGAAATCGACGCACCTTTCCGAGGATGGAACAACTTGACTGTGTTAAACGTGACACCTTCCCACTCAATGTCATTTAGAAACGTCTCTGTTGGCGTATCTGAGATCGGAGACATTGGAACCTGAGTCGCATCAGACATCCCTCTCCTACGACTTCGTTGTATTTGATCCAGCTCCAATTGTTGCCTTAACGTATCCTCTCTAATCTGTTCACTCAACTCCTCCGCTAACTGCATAGCTCTGAGATTCTCCTTCTCCACCTCTGCCTCTTCCCTCTCTAACCTTGCCTGCAGAGGAGTTTAGCAATTAGCGGGGGAATTAAAGGATGCAAATATCACACCTGCTCTTCTTCCATATTTCGTCTTTCCATCTGATACCTAAGAGACCCTTCCATAGGAAGTTGAACATTATCCGCGAGCCACTCTTGCACAAACGTCACGATCTGACACTCGATTAAAACACACATACAACTTCACAAGCACAGAACTACTCTCTCACCTGAAAGACCATCTCAGACCCTTGATTCTTCTTCGCTTCTTGCTGGACTGCACGGGTCAGGATCCCAACTTTACCAAGCAATCCCTGGGCGTCCTTGATGGTAAACGTGGGGCTCGCTTTCGTAGGGTACGACTTTGGCAATCTGATCAGCACGGATACCACTACATTAGACCAAAGAACTTGAACGAAGAGAAGTCGGTACGCTCACGTGACCACAAGGTACAGGAAACATCTCGACGCATATGGATCCTCTGGATGAGAAACCTTGATCATGAACTCGGGTAGCCGGGCTGCGCCCTATAATCATACCTCAGAACAGAGACAGATTAAAAAAGTAATAATGGGAGACACACCTTCCACACTGTCGGTGGCGGACATTCTTGAAAATCGTCTCCATAGATAGATTTGAGAGCAGTTATTTCTTGTTGTTGTAGTTCTTCCGTAGATTCCATCGTAGTCTTGCTCTCTCCGACAGGAAATTATCGATGGCTCGAATAATGAGATATTGCAGCCAGATGAGTGCAAGCGCTCAAGTCCGGAACAGCAGAGCCTGATTGCTTGAGCAAGGAATAGTCCTTGGGTGACAGCCGCTCAGGCGTGCATTGTCGTCTTTCAATAGTCTGTTTCAATGGGAGTTTTGTGTCGTCGAATGAAAAGAACAGAAGCACGCCTTCAACCAAAGAAGCGCGACTTGCCGACATTGCTCTTTCTGATATTGCCTTTTATACTTTTGAAGTACATTAAGCTCGAGTCATCGAGACTCGGAGTCATATTCTGGGTACTGTACATCGTGTATCCTATTTATGGGGGAAACATCACAACTTGGAAGAAATATTCCCTTGCGCGTTCCGTTTTTCCCACTCCACACACAAGGCCTGTTTTAACTTGAATTTCAAGACCTTTCCAGCTGCGTTCCGCTCTATCCGTGGTTTCCAATTGAGTATATCAAGCGTACGGGCCATGCAACATTTCCACGTACCCAAAGGTTCATCCCTTACTGAAACCATGACAGGAACAGTCATCCGTTGTAATCTGAACAGATAATTGACCGTCAAGTACAATGGTGACAAAGCTGCAAACGCACTTTGTCCTTGCGAAATCTAATACTTCTCGTTCAGTCAACTTGCTACCAGACTTGACGGTAACAGCGGCAGCAACTAATTCCCCAAGTCTATGATCTGGTACACCCACGGCAGCGGCCTCAATAATTTCCGGATGCTCATATAGAGCACTTTCAATTGTGGTGGAATGTATATTCTCACCGCCCCTGATGATAATATCTTTATCTGCAGTTGAAATGGTCAGAGTCGTAAGCATGTCTATAGAAGGTAACAAATGAACATACACCTGTCTCTCACAAACAAGCAGCCGTCATCGTCCAAGAATCCTGCATCGCCGGAACGGAACCAGCCATCGTCTGTCAAAGCTTGCTTCGTGGCGACTTATCCATATTATCAAGCTACAATAGCAAACCACAATAAGAAGAGAGCCCACCTTGGTCGTTGTAATAACACTTGAATAAATTAGAGCCGCGGCTAGAAGGATTCCTTAAACTGTGAACGTGTAGCATTCGAGAAAATCTTACATCCAAACTTCACCCATTTGTCCGGAAGGCATAACCTTTCCACTCTCTGGGTCCACAATGAGCAATTCGCAAACCGGAACAGGTAAGCCACTTTAGCGAATCAACAGGTTTTCTGTTAGATAGAGGTATTGGACTCACGAACTGTCTGGTTTGGCGATCTGATCAATACCTAGACATGCAACAGGTGAGGACTTATGTGATGTGCACATAACGTTAATGACCACAGCTACCTCCCAGTAAAGTAGCGATTCCGTTCGTTTCCGTCAAACCATATGCTTGAAAACTGAATTTGGGGTGTTCGATACAAGTGCGTAACGTTGAAAATTTTACACTCACAAAAAAGACTGGGGGAATTTCTTCGACACTTCACCCGGAACGGAAGTCGGAAGAGGCGCCCCTCCAACGGTAAGCATTCGCAGCATCTGCGCAACGTCTGTAGACTTCTGCAGGAGATCTATAATTACTGAGGGAACAGCTGCGACCGTTTCGATTTTCTCTCTCATGATGAGTTGTACGACTGGAATAATGGTAAGCAAGCTAATCACGATGTGTTAAATTATGGTATTGCTTGAATCACCGAGATCCAGGTCCCATTTCCTCAGTAGTACGTTCTTAGAGGCCATGCTCGTGTGCCCCATCTAGGTTAAATGTCAGCCGAAACCACAAAGAAGATGTTGCACACAAACCAATGAACTAGTCAAACCGGCCACATGGAATAAGGGTGCCGCAAGCAAATTTGCTGTCTGGGGTTCGTTTGGATCTGGCATAGGGAAATCTTCTCCTCTGCGCAACATGTCCAACAGCACGCAGTAACTTCCACTAATTTGGTTGGATAGGAACGAACGATGTGTTGACAACACAGCTTTTGGCATGGATGTCGTCCCAGACGTAAACATTAGGGCACAATCGTCATCTGGGCCGCATTCTGGTTCAAGTTGCCAACTTTGGGAAGTTGCCATTGAACCTGTAAATACAGTATTCCAGTTTTTCATACCCGTCCACGATCCTTTCCCTTCAGAAGAGCGGGCAACGATGAAATTTTGACGATGATCGCCCATATTGAGAGTCTCGAAACTGTCAGCGCGTTCTGGATCTACTATGTGGACGCTGCAACCCGTCTTTGCTACGCAGGACAGTAGCTGTTTATCTGTCAACCAAGGGTTGATCAAGGTTGGCACAGCGCCGAGAAGGGCACAAGCCCAAAAAGAAATGATGTATTCGGGAAAGTTGCGCATTGTGATTGCAACTTAAGTAAGGAACGAGATGTCAGAGATTGAATAGAAATCAAGGGATGACCGATCTAACCTCGGTCACCTTTGCGGACACCGTAAATCTCTCGTAAAACGTTTGCCACATCTCGGGAAGCATCGACAGTCTGTTTGAAGGTGTATCTCTCTTGTTCGAATACAATATATTCCCGGTCCGGGTGTGCTGAGGAAGTCCGTAACCAGAAGGTTCGCAAATTCTGAACGTACTTAGCAATAAGATAGCCAGAGAGATAAATAAAGAACATACAGGGTCGATGTGCTTATACACGGGGAGGACACGATTGTCGACAAGGGCCAGTTCAGTCTCGTGGGGCATTCCTGGAGAGGAGAGAATGGCTCTGCATTCGGCGAGAGATCGTTTCGGGATGAGAAGGTCAGTCATGATGGTTGGAAGGTTGGAGGAAAACGCTGAGCAAAGAGTATATATAGGTTCCGCGGACCTTGACGTTGACATATATAATAATTCGTGATGCACGATCCACGTTTATGGATCCACGCGGCAGTTTTGGGAGACACAAGTCGGCGCTGCCGGTGCGATCACCTTGGCTGCGGTTTGTGGCCATCAAGCAGGATGTAGTAATGTACCAGTGCCTTGGTAGGGTCTGAAGCTGCAGAGATGAACATTAATGATCGGTCAACGGGAACTATCTCGAGAAACATTGCCGGGTAGGTTCGCACACCTTGCTTATGTAATCATTTGACGTTTAAGCCTCCGAGTCCGCAGCTTGGCATACAGTACTAATCCATTCCTCTTATCAAGCTGAAACTTGACTACATTTCAACGTACACGATGCCGGTGGTACTGCGTCTCTCAAGGACGATATCACGGTACTCTAAATCCTTCGTCATTTAATCGCCTAATAGCCATTTCAGCTGCTCTCTCCTTCGCACTTCCCCTGCGCCTTCCTTGACCTCTCCCATATTCAACTCCATCAACTGGATCGGACGGTCTTCGTTTGAACGAGCCTAGCAAGTACTAGAGTTGTATACATACTATGAACCGTCCATTCCCAAATGGGATCCTGCTCTGGTCCTGTCCTTGTCGGTTCAGGAATATCGAAGAAGCGCCCCCTTCCTTCGCCCTGTATGTAATTGTTCAGCCTCATAGTGAAAGGACGATCTCCGAGGTCGTCAGTCATGCGTTGAACGAAATGGAGATAGAAGAAGAAAACCTACCCACAGGCTCTGCAGCTGGCTGACTGGTTGAAGCCATATAACGTCGGCTGCAGCGAACAGTCGAAGTAAAGTTGGAACTGTATGGATGAGGATTACGGGATAAGATTCTCCCAGATCATGTCGTAGATGTCGTGTCCGAGTATCTGTCAGTTATCACCGACCGGGCGCTGAGGCCTGACCCGGAGGCTGATGCAGCGCTGAAGGTCAACTCGTTTATACTCATGTTGCACTAGTCTAGTTCAACGGCTGCCACATTATTACAACTACACTTCCGAGGTTCCCACTGTGGCAAAATAACAGTGGCTTTATACCTTCAAGTTGAACGGGAAAGACCAACGGCGCAGTTACCCTAAGTATTCCGACAGATAACGAGCCTCTCCCACACCTTTTCCGAAGCGGCCATCCGGGACAGCCTTTCCGATTTCAATTACAGTGGTACCGGCTTTTCAAGAGGTCCCGTAAGTAGTCTAGGGGTCCACACTTATGGACACTCGTCGGTGCGGACGCAGGGGCTCACGAGTCACTACACAGCAGCAGCACCATGGTATCGATTTTATAACAAACACCAGTAAAGCCCATGATTGTAGCAAAGTCGAGCAAAGGGTCGTCGGAAAGGGAAATGCGGTTGTTCAAACCTTCATCTCTCCAGACGATTGGATCTCCATTTCCATCTCGAATCTCCACAGAATCTAACACATCTAGATTTGAACATCCATGTAGGACGGCTCTATCCGCATCTTGAGTTACCATTCACTGCTCTCTCACACACTGTTTTCATTCTTAGAAACTGCGGAAAGCTCTACCATACATTCTCTAAATTCACATGCACATACCAGACCTAACCTCTCCGAGCGAGCCAATCTTCCCATTCTTCAGGCGCATAATACGCCTGTCTTTACAAAGTCTCACGCAGATGCATATGATCGGTGTCGGTGACATCGTATAGTCAAACCCTCCACTGCAATATATCACTGCATCCGCCTCTTTCTCTGCAGACCAGATGTCAGGCAAGTACTCAGTAAGAGCTCTTGCTTTGGTCTCTTTATACTTGTAAAGACGCAGATCCCGCAGCCCAATGTCATGAATCCGCCCTGGTTCCTTCGTCTGAGACTTTCAAAGGATACCGCCCCCAGTTAAGAGCCATGGGGTTACTGATAGGCTTCATTCTGCACTTGATCACCCTCGCTGTCGTCTTCAAGAAGCTGAGAAATGTTTGTGACCCACTGTACAATCGACTATAATCGAATTTCTGGGACAAAGACTCATCCACTGGCCTAAACCTTTTGTGCAGAGTCCAATTTGGAACAGACGCCAAACATCCGGGCACCCCAACGTTCAGCGTAGAAATCCCCGACCGTAGCGACTTGTGGACTTGAAAGCACAGTTATATTAGATAGGAGATATGACACACGGAGATCTATTTGCTTTCATAAAAGCGGGAGAAGACTGATCAAGAATGTAAAACAACGAGCTTCCACGAAAATTTAAATTTCTGCGAGAGCCATTAGTGTTCCTCAAGCAACGAACAAAAATGATAAAAGCACGTACGATACCAACAACCAATCTATACGGTTGATACCGTATCTACCATCAGTCTACATAGACTCCTTCATCATTTAGACGCTTTATGGCCTGTTCAGCCGCTCTTTCCATTGCAGATTGCTTGCTCCCTCCCGAACCATAGCCGTACGTTCTACCATCAACTGGATAAAAAGGAACCTTATTTGAATATCTTGCGGAAAAAAAAGAGTTATATACATACTGAAAACAGTACACTCCCAAAGCGGTTTGTGGTCCGGTCCCTCTTTGCCAGGTACACAAAATTCGATGTTGCGCCCCTTGCCTGCGCCCTGTATGTAGTTGTTGATCCTCATCTTAAAATCTGACGTTGAGGTCGTGAGCAATGTGAATAGGATGCTACGAGAAAAAAGACTGACGCTCTTGGGCTTGGGGCATGTTTGCTGAAGGCGTGCGTGAATATCCTAGGAAGGCAGGGAAGATGGTGTTAAACAGTGAAAGTAAACGAGGAGGACGAGGGCTTGGTGTTAGTACCAGTGTAACTGAAGAGACTTTATACACCCCACCGGAGCACATATAAGAGCACATATCTGCGGTATCAGCGTGGAATCCTGAACCCAACCATCCGTGGAATACAATTACAGGTGAGTTAATAATAACAGGGAGGCGAAGGTAGACAAACCGAAAGTTAAACGGTGCCCAGACATCACTAGTAAGGTCCATCAGAGCCGGCGGAAATTAAAGTGGGAACCACTGAAAGCTCTCGGGATTGAGCAGTAGCCGATGTGGAAATACAACTAAAATCTGAGCGAAACGAACCAGGTGTGGCCCATAGACGACCAGCAGGCGTTGTATGCAAAATGACTGTAGAACCTTGAGCGGTATTGGAAGAAAACCGAGCTTCCGCGAACCAATAATGATCGGGTGCATAAAGCCCAACAAGCTTACATGACGACATACAATAGGAATGCATAATAGCCCGGTGAGTAAGGACATACGTGGCTTTCTGAGCGCCAACGGTCGCCCAATACAATTACCTGATGGCGCGCAGTGAAAGAGTCCTTTTCGCTTGGTGGATAAAGATAATTGGGGGGTTTCGGACCGCAAAACAGCACGTCCAGGAGTTACCCTTGAATTGGAAAAACGGTATCCAAGCATTCTATAATGTCCCGCGACGCTTTGCAATCATGTTGGTGGGTAAGAACAAAATCGGTAATCTGGTTTTTCTATTGAGAGCCTCAAATGAATCAGTGCATTATAGATCGATGTTATGGCCGATATATTCGGTCTTTGCTGCGGGGGGTAGCAGCTGTTTGCCTGTTAACGAACACCGACACAACCCTCGTAAAACATTTGCCACGTCCTATCTGTTTGAACGTTCCCCTCTCTTGATATAACCTGGCTTCGGTCCGAGGCGTTCCTTGGCCAGAAAGTACCCAAAATAAAGAACTGTTGTGATGGTGATGTGTATGTACACTAGGAGAGCGTGGTTGTTAACCAGCGCCAGTTCGGGGGAGATTCCTGGAGAACCGAGAATGTCTGTGTTTCGTAAGAGTTTGCTTTGATGAAAGACTCCGGACAAGATGGCTGCTGGAGGAGTACAGGGTGTGAATCTAAGTTCTGCCAAGACAGACCTCGATGTTGACATATGCGTTTCACGATGAACGACCCACACACGGAGACACACACACGGCAATTATGGAGGATTACAGATCGTCCGGTATATCGAGGTGGCAGAACACACAGGTTGTAATTTGGGATTTGATGATGATGACGGCATCACGTAGCCATGTACTGTCCGATCTTGACGGGGAGCTGCAAAACCAGCAATGACATTTTCCACCGCCACAACGACTTGGAATAATTGTATGAGTTTCTTTTCATCTTCAAATAGTATGCTATATGCTTGCCTTGGAGAAAATTTCAAGTAACGCTGTGGGAAGGGAGCTGCGGGACAAGTTGAAACCGGGTAAGTTGCAAACTTGTCATGCCGCTGCCGTATAGTCCGGTAACCGAACTAGTTGCCGTATCGAGCCCAAGGGTTTGCATCCTCCGAAATCGGAGCCTGAATTGATTGAAACCACGCCTCTTCAATACAGTAGCCTGAGGGATGTCTTCTGAAAGGAGGAAACAAATTTGTTTTCTGATTAATTTTGCAAACACAGATCTTCTGGGTCACGACCGCCCTTCATCACTAGACTTGACGTAATCGTGATTTCATATACGCAGCTGGTACACAAAAATTCTATTGCTTTCATTAGAGGAGTAAAAAAACATCTAAGCGTGTACGCGAAAATGGTGTTCAAATGTATTCGGTGACGGACGTTAGCGTTACAGAGCAACAAAAACACTGAAAGTACATACCTATTCGTTGGCGATTGTATCATATCGTTACCTTAGCGTTTTCAGCCTTCAAACGCTTAAGAGCTTGTTCGGCAGCTGCATCTTTCGCATCTTGCTTGTTCTGCGATTCGGCTCTGCCGTACTCAGTTCCGTCAACTGGATAGAAGCAGACTCTGTTTGAATATCCTGAAAAACAAGAGGGTGATACACATACTGAGAATAATACTCTGCCAAGTAGGAGCATGGTGCGGTCCACTGCGTATTTCTTGGGAACTGAAAACGCGTTTCTTTCCGGCGTCGCTTTGCTTGTAATTATTGAGGTTCATCCAATGATCTAATCGTTGTGGTTGTCAGTCATACAAACAGATGCTGGCAGAAAGAAAGCTCACGAGCATGACCGTCTTTGGATTCTGTAGACATGGGTAAATTAGGGTGGGTTGTTTAGGTGAAGTCTGAGGGAAATGTTTGATTGAAGGAGAAGTACGAGGTCGGGATCTTGGTGTTGGATCCAGGGTGAGAGACGAGGCTTTATACCATCCGGGCACATATCGGTGGAAGATGACCAAAGCTTCAACAATAATGGGGAGGCGAAGAAGCCAGATGCCTGCTATTGCTCAAACATCTCGAGTAAGGTCCGCTGGAACCCGAGGAAGTTTAGTTGGGAACCTTAGAAAGCTGCTGGCATTGGAGGGTGGCCAACGTTGCAGTATGAATGAAAATGAGACAGGTCCGATAGATGATCATTGGGCGGCTTAACGACACGAAACTGCAGCCTTTCAGCTGCATCGGAAGAACGTTAATATCCCGCGCATCAGTGAGCACATGGTGCATAAAATCAAGTAAGATTATCTCATGGGAGATGCATATTCGCTAGTGAGCAAAAGCATAGATGTGTTTCAGAGCGCCAAACAAGGGCGACAACGAATTAGATGCAATTACCTGTAGCGCGCAGGAGAGATTCACCTTCGTTCGAGGATGAGTCAATTATAAGTGGAGTCTCACTTTACAAATGAGTAGGCTGCACCGCGCTTCAGGTCCCCAACTTGGAAAAGTGATCACTGAACAAGTGAACATGGCATACCAGCTTTTCACATCGTTCTACCTTTGACCTCCATATGGACAAGGGACAATAATCTGTATCGCAGCTTCCTCCATTAAGGACCTATTAGCGCGCTCCGCATCTGTGGGCATCCCATCTTTATCATAGGAATAGCAACAGTTCATCTGTCAATAATGGTTTATCAATGTTGGTCAAACTCTCCTAAAACGATATCTACCCACCATCGACGCATCAAGCGTCCGCTTGGATCTCTCTTGTTCGAATAAGGTAGCGTACTATTCAGAGCGCACCGAATTTTTGATTAGCTAACGAGTTCCGAACAGAATGAAATGGAAACAGATTATATTTGTAATTTTGCCAGTAAACTCACTGGATCGGTGTGCTTATGCGCAGTGATAAGGAACACACGACCCCAGTTGTCGACCATTTATGCCAGTTTTATCCCATAGGGCGTCCCTAGCTATGTGAGAATGGCCCTGCGCTCTGAAGGAGTTCGAATTGTTTCTTACGATAGGTGTTTCATAGTATTTGCAGATCGCGTAGCAATTTGAAATATTACGAAAAATCCCACCTGATGAGGCAGGCCGCACAGATCTGCTGTTCTAGTCTGAGACTTGATGATAATGATGATGAAATCAGCAACCACGTACTGTCCGATGTTTCCGGAGGTGCAGAACCCGCCAGAAGATCGTTCTGTTGCTGAGGATGTTGTATGAGCCTAGTCTCCATTGCATACGTACTATATGTGCTTGCCTTGGGATGTTATCGAGTGAGATAAAATACGCGATGGTGCTGTCGGAGGATCCGTGAGGGCAAGGTGACTTGAACCTTCAACTGAGACTGAACGCTTGGCTCGGGGTTGAAAACTTGTCACGCGCGGGTCACGCTGGCGGATCAAACTCCGATTTGTGGTTCCCAACGAGTCGCGCCTTGGAGTCGCAGGAACACATCCAAGAGGAACTTGAATTGTGTCTAGTTTATGAGAAGCCATTTGCGGCTTCAGTTAACTTTGCAAAGGCTGATATTCGCTCGATACTACATATTTGCAAGTATCATCTATCTACAACGATTAATAATCGAGACTCGGAGGACGCAGAAGAGAATAGTATGTAGAAAAGGCATGTAGGTGAAGAAATTGAGCAACAAACAGAGTGTCGTAGAAGTTGGATATCTGAGTGCTTCCGTTACGGTACATTGACTCCTTCTCGATTCAAACGCTCTATGGTCAATTTAGCAGCGGCTTCCTTCGCGGCGATCTTGGTTTCCCCTTCGCCTTTGCCATATTCACTTCCATCAACTGGATGGAAAAGAAAGGTTTGTTTGCATGGTCTGGCAGACAGCAGGATAGTGCACGTACTGTTAATCACGGCGTGCCAACGAGGAGCGTGGTCCGATCCTTCGCGTTTCTGATCGGGAGTATAGAAGGCACGTTTCTTTCCAGCTGGGCTTTGCCCGTAGTTGTGCACTCGCATCCAGAGATCTGAACATCATGGTCGTCAATGATGCAAACAAAATGCTGGCAGAAAGAAACCTCACGCTCTGCAGGTTTGCTCTTGTCTGCTTGAACCGATGACATTTCCAGTGCGTAAGCTATTGGGTGGTGGAGGTAATCTGACTAATTGTGTGAAAAGGATAGGAACCAGGACTCTGATCCAGAAAGAAGGACGAGAGCTTTATAACGACCCACTGGAGAGCATGTCTGAGGTACATGTATGGAATGCTGAACCCAACTATCTGTGGAATGCGATTACTTGACACTCGACAAGAACGGGTGGGCAAAAATTGAGAAGCCGGAGCTCTGTTGCTGGCCAAGCATCGCAAGTGAGAACCCCTAAAGCCAGAGGACATTAAACTTGGGAATCACTAAAAGCTGTCCGGTTTGAGGAGTCCCGGTGTTGCGATGAAGATAAAATCGGAGCGAAATGAGATAAGCAACAGACGACCGGTGGGCGGTGTATATGTTGCAAGGTACGTCCACTCGGGTGAAATTGGAACGGTAAGACTGCACATGTCGATGAGCATTGCCAGGTGTATAAACGGATGAAGCTTACATGATAACTCAGGGAATTCTGTGGTGCGCAGGAGAGGTGCATAGTTGCTCGGTGAGTGAGATATAGGCGGTTTTTGGAGCACAAAGTAGCAGTTGTCACCACTATAAACCGGATAGTCGCCTTGCTAGGATCACTGCGGTGCAGAGTACGAGAACTAGTAGAAATATATCTCTGACGCTCCTAATCATCGGATATCACGAAAGACACAGCTCTCTTCGGCATCGTTAAGGCACTAGGCATACAGCAAGCGGAAAACAAGGAAGAGGAAAAGAGCATAACAATCATGATGGCTTTGAGTTTTGAAAATACTTCCGTTGATCGCATTGCGCTCACGCCACACTCTCCTCACTGTACCTACCTTCAATGTGCGCAAACCAACTAATGAAGACCCTACCCACTTATTCCGTACTTTGACAGCCGGAAACAGTTTACAACTTACCAATCCCACCGTGTTTGCTCTGGACGTCCGCAGCCACCGACTACACTTCCCCCAACTCTCAGTCTCAGTCTCATTCCGTTATCACATTTACCCATGGTCGACGTTGGTTCAGGTTCAGGTTCCGCCCTGAACCCTGTCCTTCTTGGCTTTGCCGGTCTGTGTACTTTAATCGCCACGGTTATATCAGCAATGTCCATTTATTTACACTTGAAAAACTACCGAAAGCCGACTTTGCAAAGGTACGAACTCTCATTTCTTATTTTCCCAAAGTCTTGTTGACAGCCCTGTATAGGATGGTAATCAGAATTATGCTGATGGTTCCAATTTACGCAGTATCATCGCTGATCGCTCTGTTCTCCTTGGAGGCCGCTTTCGTTATTGATGTAATACGAGACATCTACGAGGTATGTCGTCTCACTTGGTTGATATTGGAGTTTATAGGCACATTGTTTTCTTCCCAATCTGTTTATATGTGAGTCACAGCACTGATAATATAATCTTTCCAGGCTTTCGTGATCTATTGCTTCTTTCAACTTTTGGTAGCATACATGGGAGGGGAAAGGTCACTGCTGATTATGTTGCAGGGTCGTCCCCCTAAGGATGCTGTGTTTCCCCTCAATCTCGTCCGTCGAGAATTTGACCTCAGCGACCCATACACGTTTTTATTCATGAAGCGAGGCATATTGCGTGAGACTCTATCATTTCAGTATCCTGACCTTCATTTTTATATATTTCCATCTTCCAGAGTATGTCCAAATCAAACCTATCCTCGCGATCGTGACCTTGATCCTGAAAACCGCTGGTAAATACCACGAGGGAGACTTGGTCGCCCGTTCTGGATATTTATATGTTAGCGTCATCTACAATGTGAGCATCTGCCTCAGTCTATACTGCCTGGCGATGTTCTGGATGTGCATCAATGACGACCTGAAACCATTCCGGTAGGACAGTTTGTTATGGCTCCAACGAAGATATTCTGAAATCGTGTCCCTAGGCCGGTGCCCAAGTTCCTATGTGTGAAGGGCATCCTTTTCTTCTCATTCTGGCAATCCATCGCAATCTCAATCCTAGTCGCAGCCGGGGCCATTAAGAAATTGGGTCCATATACAGATGGTGAACGCATATCGCTAGGACTTAACGACACCCTGATCTGCTTAGAAATGCCTATATTCGCCGTTGCTCATCTCTATGCGTTTTCGTTTACGGATTTTGTGGATCCTCGCGCTTGTTTTGTTGCCCGAATGCCCATCAAGTATGCTTTGAAAGACGCGTTTGGATTTAAAGATGTGGTAGAAGACTCTAAGACTACCTTGCGTGGCGAAGGCATGGATTATCGTGAGTTTGAATCTTCCGAAGGATATATGCATCAGGGCTTGGGCAGAGAAAGGAGAATCAGAGCGGGATTGAGATATACCCAAGGCGGGAAGAGAAAATATTGGTTGCCACAGCCGTTACAGGGTAATTCTGGAGAGCAAGTTGGACGTGGGTTCGATCGCGCTTTCCGAGCTATTGGTTCTAGGCAAGACGAGGGCGTGTATGCTCCGCTATTGGAAGAAGAAGCAGAAGACGTTGTGCATATTGCGCCTGACCTTCGGACGCAGTTGGAACAGGATCCCGCATTGCTACTTAATAATGGGGGAGATAGGGGAGGCTTTGAATTACCTTTTGGTGACTTGGACGAGGCGGACGAAGAATTGTTCGAGAACAGTAAACAATATCTATTCGGCGACTATAACTATCCTTGCATCGATGCAAGCTCCGAGGCTGCCAGGGAAGCTATGTGGGCCGAGGAGGAAAGAATACTCAGTGAAATACGTGGGGCATATTTTTCACCGATTCTGGGTCCTAGGGTGACTAGAAACTCGAGCAAGGCGTATGGCGCAGTCGGAACTACAGGAAATGTGAGGGTTGGAAAGTCGATTGAACGAGAAAGCTTCAGCGCAGCTCCTATCATCGACATGGCGCACAACCAGATAGTGGATCTTGGAGTTGGTGATGTCAGACTCAAGTGGACGAAATCCTTGCAGAAGACGATATTACCATACTCCAGATCTCGAACAATTATTCAACAAGGCTCACAGCAGAGTTCTGTGTCGTCGTCGTCGTCCACCCCATCATCTAGTTCAGGACGGAGAAACATACGTCCCGCCACTCCAACGTCCCAGATTCAGAAAAAGTCAACGTTACCACCCGACGCTGTTGATCTTATCGTGGAAGACGGCCAGGCAGCTGCGGATGCTACGGAGAAGCGTGCTAGTGACGCAGCCACACGCACTTCTACAGGTTTGCGAAAAGTGTACAGAAGGGATTATGTCGGTCAGGATCATGACCAAGGCGTGGTTGAAATAACTGGGAGCCAACTGGGCTCCTCTGCAGGCCGGGATGACGACACGATGATTGAGACTTACGAGAGAGTTCAAACAGATATTGCTGACAACGGTCAGGAGCAATCGTCGACTGAAGATCAGAGTGGGATATTTGTGAGGTCCGGAACACCGCCGCCTCATGTTCGTAGATTGTTGGACAGACCTGAGCTTGGTGAGGAAGATAACCCTTGGACATAGTAAGTGATCTTATTTCTTTCACCAGTCATCATTTGCGTTAACTGTTCTCAGATGACTTTATGTTTTTTGTTTCGGCTATTTTATCATGTCATCTGCAGTTTTTATACGCTTTACAATCATTCACGTTTAACAACACACCAGCCGCTTTGTTGATTAATCTGCACTTGAGTAGCGCTGTTGTTTACCGGTGACTCGGTTCCACTATTGCATGGTAAATGAATTTAAAATTCAGGATCTAATCTAGCAAGCCAACCAATAACATAATAAGCATACTCGACTTCTTCATCTATCCCGTCTCCATTCGCGTCACAGGAAATCACATCTTTCGATAGTATTGCCAGCCTCATTGCACCGTCGACCGAGGGAGGTGTTTGTGCGAATGGTAGGATTCGTTCAATAGCATCAGACTCCAATGTGTGAGTCGGTCGAAGAGGTATGACCAGGTGAAACTGGGGTGGATGGCGTTCCGACTTGCGTGGCATCCGTAAAAGGGTTGTAAGGCAGGCTTTTATCCAGATGATGTGATCTAGTTCATAGACGATATCTGCACCTAGTATAAGATCGAAAGAATCACAAAGCTGAGGATCAGGATTCTCAGGTTGAGACCAATCAAGAAACGCGGACGTCAGTGAAACAGTCGCAGATAATGAATGCGAGTTCGCCGTGATGTTGTTATCGAGGTTGGCAAGGACCGCTCTATTGAAGTCGGTTGAATAAATTGCGGCTGGTTGCAGATGCCTTGAGAGGTGCTGAGCCAGCGCGATACTGACGAGACCCGTTCCCGCGCCCAACTCTAGAATTCGCAAAGGAGCAGCGGACGGCTCACGAACGAGCCCAAAATCGTGTGGGCTGTTAACGATAATTTCCGCCAACACGCAAGCGCCACCCCAGGTCTGGGCACCAATGGTGGAAAAGTCGCAGTTTTGCAGAGGGATGTCAGTGATTTGTACATTGACTGCCCCGCGCCCGAACGTGAACGTGCGAGTGAACGTCCCCGCGGATGCCGTGCCTGCACATAGCGCAAGCAACGACGCCGCATCTTCTACGAAGGCCTCGCGGACACGGCGCTTGTCATCTACAGCCAGCTCAGTAACATCCTCCAGATGCAGCTGCGCAATCAGCGAGGTCAACCACCGTATCGCGTACGACCGCTCGAATTTGTCGAGGCGGATGTGGTCCCAAGGAGATTCGTCGGGGAGGGGCACAGCGATCGGAGATCGGGAACGAGGGGGTGGAAAATGTTTCTGGCGGCTGACGAGACGAGACGCCCTGACAGGCAGACTGTACACCTCCCGAAGATAGCGGAGGGATTCTTCAAGGACGCCTAACGGGAGAAGGACTATCCCCCCCGTCAGCGGCAATTGGACAGTAGGAGGCACAACTACGGTGGCATCTGCTTTGATCATCATCCCTAACCGGCCAATGGCGTCCTCCGATTTGTTGTCCTTGTGTAAAAACCCAACTAAATCTACCAAAGCAGTACCCGAGGGGGACAGCTCAGCCGCCAGAAAAAAACGCAAGAACGGAAAAGGACCAACTTGAGTATCCGAAAATCTATACACCTCGTAACCCGCAGCAGGGTTTCATCCGCGGTCGAAGAGATGCACTGAACTTGTAGAATAGGTATATAGGACAATTAGCGTCCGATATGGAGAACACAGTAATTTTTCAGTCGCTGACTGGCACCTGCAGGAATCCTTTCTTCAGTCTTTAAATCGGTATTTCAGTTGATGGCATATGGGTCCAAGGTTCCAGACAAGGGACTCGTAAAAGGTTTGATGTCGATACAGCGGCACCGTTGCCGTGACCTCCAGAGTGTCGCATGAATTTAAATTTTACATATGCACCCTGAAAACAACGGCAAACTGGCACACAAACCTTAAATGAGATATTTTGGAAAGTGCAAGAATGGATTGTTGGAAACCATTGGGTTGTACTAGTACATAAGATAACAAATTTACAACGAGAAGCACCAAGGAAAACAATAATGGATTGTAGATGACCTGAAAGCGAGAATCGGATTACAAAGCAGGGGAAAACACGGCGAAACTTGAACAGAAACCGACGATTTACAAAGAACGGTGCTCGACGCCTGCAAAAATGAGGCATAACCGGTGATGTCCATTCAGTTTTGCGGAATTGGAGCACATTGTTATGTGGAAACCATCGGTTGCTGCTTAATGAGAATCCCTTATCAGGGGGAGGCGAATATACAAACAAATAACCAAAAGCTGTTACAAATCAATCTGTGTCCCTTGGGTATGGGGTTATTCCTCGAGATATGGCTGCAAAGTGGCATGCGTCCGACCGCCAATGACGCTTGGCTGAGTCACCACGAACTAGAAAGCCTAGATCAATACCCATAAATGATTGTCGGAAGTGGAACCTACTTGGTGCATCTTCCGCGCAATAATGGCATGGCCCCTTCCGCTCACGATCAGGATTCCTCTCACAAGTCAATAGGTGACGCGTTACGTCTGTTCCTCTGGTGAACTTTTTGAAGCAATGGAGACAACTATGATTTTGCGGAAACTTTGTCCTCTGACCAGACAGTGCCCTCGCAACCACAGAGGAAGGGCGTCTCTCCCGATCGTCACCAACTATCTTCTTTGCCCGTCTCATGACATGTGCTGTCTTCCTGACTCCAGACCCCCTGGCATGTTGAACAGGAGTATATTCATCATCCTTGTCGTCATCATCTGATAATATTTTGTTCTTCTTCGTAACCTTCCGACTGAGAGGAGCTCGCAGTCCTGTGTGTGAGGAGGCACTGGATGTCAACAAAGAAGGTCTGCTTTGTCTGCGGGAGGATACACTGGAGAGTGTACTGTCCGAGAGAGATGGCGCAGAGGGATGGGGCGACAACAATGAAGAACTCGACCGCGCGTAGTTTGATGGAGAGGGCGAAGGCAGGAAGTGAGTAGAGGGGAATTGCTGTGTTCGCAATCTTGGGCTAGGGACTGCGGGTGACACCTCGAGGTGAGAAGGGGACAATGACGAACCGTCGTTACTTTTCGACGTATAATGACACGTCGAATTCGCGAGCGATGAATCAAGGAAGGCAGAGGGGGATTGTAACAGACTAGAGTCCGCATCCATAAGGTCGTCATCAACCAATTTGCCTTGCGGAAACACATCTCGTGGACTGACTGTACCCTGCAAAGGGATGTCATTAAGGATAAAATTCATCGACGAGTTGTAGCGGCCAGAATTGAGCTCCAGATACCCAGGGGAGCCTGATGGAGAACTCGTCGGTGAACTGAATGCAGAGGATAGCGAATCAGGGTCAGAAAATGGGCTGAGCGGGGACAGTGTCATGAAAGGTGACGCAATCGGGGTAGGCGGCTTCCAGAATATCTAATGAGAAGGTCAGCGCCAAGATCACGCAAATATCATACAATAAGACCAACATTCTCGGGAGGCACAGGAATTCCTTCCAAGTTAGAAGGCTCTAACATAAATGGGGTCTGGATTGCTCGCTCTCGACAATCAATCTCGTCCAGCCAGTTATGGAATACGACGGGTTTTAATGGGAAGGTGCCGTCAAAGATGAGGTGGTCCAAGTTTTCGTTGCGAGGGCTGTGTCCCATCGAGAAGTCGTTAAGAATCTTCTTGAAGCACTCGTTGACTTCTGTGGCGATCAAGGAAACTTCAAAGAGTGTGGATGACCATATCCGCAAGGCATCGTCAAAGAGCTAAGGCAACTCAGCGTTGGATGAAAACAAAGCGTGTTTTGACTCACACATAACGCGAACTGTCCTTGGTTGGGTACCAAAACAAGGTCTTCAGGTCTGTAGATGATCGGCACGTAGCTGTACCTCCCCTTGAGTCATCTCCGCACGCCACACAACTTGAAGATGAATACTATTACCTTTGATTTTGTGACGATCGACACCAGTTTCCAACTGTATGGATCAGGGAACTCGTGACGACGACGACGACGACACCGACTGCGGGGCCATTCAATGACGCCACGCAATGGGAAAGATCATTGACTTGAATGTTGGTATTTGATGGTTGGGTGGCGTTGAGCACTGACAAACGTTCTTGGACATCAAGGGCAATGTCTTCCATAGCGCTCTGAAGCAGTGAGGGAGGAGGAAGGTGAGAAATGTGATGAGGCATAATCGCCACAACCAAAGGGAGGTTATATACGCAAGAGGGTTGAACTAGACACAATCCTGTTTTGGTTAGACGATGATGGCGGACAGAGAGATCCCAAAGAAACCAGGAAGAGAAGCCGTAGGTGAGATCTCGAATGGGATGCTATGCTTGGAGGGTCACATCAGGGACGACTGAACACGAGTACATAGATAAGCGTGTAAAGCGCGTGTGAGAAGCTGCCTGTCGGATTTGGTGTCAAGACCATATGAGGAATAAAGCGCCCATAGAGAACAAAGGCGGCTAAGTTGTATGGCTCAAAGAGAAAAGGTTGTCGCTGCCTGCAGAAAGAGTTGAGGTAACAACCGCTTAGTGTGCTGTCGCAATTCCAGTTGCGCAGAGAATAGGTGGGTAACGGTGAGCAAGCGCAGAGCAGCCATTGAGCGGTACTATGCTGTGCTTGATAGAAGAAAGCCTCGTTTTACCAGCCTGCACGGTGATCAGGAGGGTTTAGATGTCGGGTCCGGGCGTGGTGTACATATACCTAGTTTGGATCTGTGCCACGTGGTGGATCACTGTGCTGCATTCTTGTCGGCCAAAATGGTACAGACTGGAAGAAACGTTGTTTGATACGCTCATCGATGTGCGCTGCGTCGCTGCCGGCCGCTGCAATTTGTATATGCGCGTTGCTTCGGTGTTTAAGCACTGCATTACATATGTACAAATGACTCGCAACTACCCCCGGAACTTGATTGAATCAGACCTGAGCCAATCGCTTCGCCGTAGCAAACGCTGTTTATTGATATGATCAATCCGAGTGTTTGTGTGTTGTTGTAGGGCCATTTATCGTGTGTAACTCCATCCCTCGGGAACGATATTGTCCCGATGTATATGATGTTGTCTTACGTCTAGAGTAAACGACCCTTTAAACGCCTGTTACACCAACCGCCTTCACTACGTTGTTCGTGGCACATTCGTCATGTTTTGGTGTACACAGCGTGTTCTACTGTGTTGTTTCATTTGCGTCGGTTTATCAGTAATCCATAAAGGAAAGAATCCGATAGATAAGTGACTGATCTGATCTTGATCCACGCATCCCCGGCCAAGTTTTGGCACGGGATAATGAGTCGGAAGTCCTTGTATTCGTGGCGACCCTGATCTAGGAATGCTGACATCACTTGTAGTGGTACTATCCGCTTATAGAACCGAAGGCCCGCCATGAGCAGGCCCATGCATTGATCAATAAGTACCTTATTCTCCGTAGGCTGATGAGAGAAAGCACAGCTTATATTCATACGGGGCGGTGAACTCGAGGACTTGCCACAGGTTCCTAAATCATAGCCTCGATATGTAGCTCAGTACACCTAACAGCAGTCATTAATAAACCGAAAGTTTCCTCACTTCCGTCTTCCGAGTCCCTCAACCCTCCTTTATCATGCTATTAACTGGTGCCAAAATTCGGCTCAACTTGGACCCTATGATAACTTCCGACCTTAGGCGTGTCTGGACGGACACCAGGAAACATCTCGTCGAGCCAGCCCTCAACCGACAAATGGAGTTGGAAGATTTTGCGTCCTGCTGTTTAGCGTTCGCTACCATAGAGCATACCGGTCCGAGAAATACAACATCAACTCCGAACAAGGCATCTTCTATAGCTTCGACGTCGCAGCAAGGCTCGTCGTTCCGTGCTATCCGATCGTCGATTCCAGCAAAGCCTATTATTATGAGCCAGTCCAGTGCCACACGTGGCATCGCATATTTCGACGACGAATTCGGCGAAGACGATGATGCTTGCTGGATCATGGAACCCATCAAGCCTACCAAGGTTGTGGCATTCAAGCCCGAAGGTCTTCGAAACGAGACCGGGAACGAGATAATCGGTGTAATATACCTTCATGAAACAGATTCAGCCCTATCAGGTGCAGAGGCTGCCTTGGGTATAGGCCTGCTTCCCAGTTGGCGAGGCAGGGACTTGGGAACAGAAGCCGTTGATTTTCTTCTCGATTGGGCTTTCAAAGAGTTGACGGTCGGAGGGGTCCCACTTCAACGAGTGGTGGCGCGTGTTGCGCACTGTGCTGAAGATCATACATGGATTCGGGCTGCGAGCTTCTTTGAAGAGCTGACTTTCGAGCAAGAATCGTACTCGTCACAGACGTTCAGGTGTTGTTCGACAGAATGGATAGACGTCAGCGTATACGTGGTGTTGGATATGCATTGGTCGATCAAGGATGGCGCGCGGAAGATGCGCGAACTTAGGAAGCAGAGAGAGACTTGGATGGCCGGGGTTGTAACATGTAGGAAGAGGCCAAGGACAGAGGTTATCATCGACGCAAACCATTTGCAGAAGCGGCGCCGGAAGTGTGTTGGACTCAGCGACTTGTAAGCAGTACTGTAGCCGCACCGATATCACTTCCATTCAATTGCCTTTGATAACTTTACGATAATTCTCACCGCTAAACACAAAGAGAGGAGGAGCGACGATGTTTGACAACTCCGATTCATCGGAGTCTCATTGTTCTCTCTTCGAAATACTTCCGTGACCTTTGAGGAAGCCGACAATGCAGTATAACCACTCGCATAGAATTCTTTGTTTTCCTGGACTCGGAGCAACCGCTAACAACAAGCGGTCGTTCAAACGTCCAGCCATCACTGCCGGCAAGAATGACCGTAATTGTCGGCGTGATTGGCTCCAGAAACTAAATGGTACGGCGTTGTGCCATGTTCCCTTTCATCCTAGTAAACCCCAGATTGCTTATCGTCTTGACGTAAATCAACACGCACCAGTGAATCGTTACTAGAAGGGCTCGTGCAGATGCACAATCTGGCAGGCTGCTGTGCCCGGTTTCCTATTCTGTTCACTACTCTGGTGCTTCACAGCTCTTGCCTCTTCTACCAGACTCCGCAGCGCTGTAAACTCTTTGAAGCGCAGTTTCATCATTCCGGCGCAATTGCCACACTCCTTCAGAGCACACATAAAATTCGGTCACTGAGGTTCTTCCCTCCTTCCTCCTCTTCCCTTCATTTCTCCCTTCTCCACCACCTCCGCTCTATCCGGGAAGTATGAGCGGGGATGCGCCTATCCTCGTATGTGGGAGCACCAACTCTTCGGAAAACTCCTGATTTGTCTTTATAGCACTGCACCACTCCACGAGATCTTTTCGACAACAGCACCCTTGATACATCGTCTTCCAACATGTTCGGAGACTATGTATTTCACATGGTGCGGTGATTTTCGTTCTACAACTATCTGAGACTCTGAGAGGATCTATCACGGATCTAGACAGTAATAGACTCTATCGCGAATGATCGCGACTGGTATGCTACCCCGCCGCCTCTCGCCCAATCGGCTCCCGCAGTGCCGTGGTTCCCACCGCCTCTCCAGGCAATGGACCTTGATTTTCCCGTCTCTCTGCCAGATGAGCCTTCGTCTTGCTTCGACGGAAACCAGAGTCTCTGTCCAGACTCGCCACCTTATATTGCAGACGAGCCTGACATATTCTCGGGTTCGCCTCTTACTGGGACGAGCGACTCGTTACCCAGTACAGGCGAGTGGGAGGCTATCCCTTTACCACCTCTGCCTCCCACCCCTCCCCCATCACCATCGTTGTCTGGGTAAGCGCCAATCAACTGCATTGGTTTTCATTGATAGTTGACTGAACGGTGTGCTACTGAAGGGAAACTTCATTCTTTTATTTAGACCATCCATTGCCTGCGATCCTGCCCGAGGACCCTCAACGGAATGCTTATGATCGTCCCGCCCGAAAACACAAGAGACGACCCATAAAAAGCTCCTCTAAGGTTGACTCTAAAGCTAAGAGTCGGAAAAGCAAGCGTGATGATGATGATGACGATGACGACGATGATTCATATGGGTCGGAACCGCAGAACGAGTCCCAGGATAGTCTCAGACCGATCATAAATCAGGAAACCAAGGCCTGGTCCTGTCCAACTTGTGGAAGGGACTTCGGAGGACAGTACGAAGCCCAACGACACATTTCCGAAGCAGCGCGTTGCACCGGTACCAAAGTGAAATGTGTTTATTGCGGGCACCACATTAACCCGTCCACATATTCCAAGAAGAGGCATCTGAAAAGCAAGAAATGCAAGGACAAGCGTGTTTGGACAGGTGCAGACAACCTAGATTACCGTGACATCTTTGTACGGATAGTTTGAGTCGTGGACCTGACATGCAACTGGTGGATTCGGTGAGATTATTCTGTGTCGTCGTCCATCCTCTTTTGCTGAATCTTGCCCCAGGTTTTCATTGTATTTCCATCTTTGTTTTTCATTGTTTTATCTTCCCTTCCCTCGTTTCATTGCTTTATCTTCCCTTCCCTCGTCTCATTTCATTTCTACGCACGCCACTGCCGCTTCACCTTTCCACTCACTTGCTTCCACCATCTTTTCCTCTAAATGCCTCTTTCTGCACTTGTTCCTTTCCTTAGACACACTACCAGCCTCTCAGGCGGCTCGTACCCCCACATGCGAGGTACTAGGCGCAAACAGAGTATGGTCCTTGTCTAATTCTTATCATTATCAACTAAATGGACGGTGGAAAAAATTCCGAATCCATACACATTTCGATTTACGAGTTTTCCTGCATTTAAGCGGACCTTCTTACATCTTTCACAATGTCTAAACTTTGTCTTTTTTTCGTTCCGGATGTTGTGGTAGAAGCCATATAGGAACAACTATCATGATTATGTGCACATAATTGCATGAGGCATGAGAATCAAAGATACATCGGAGACCAAACTGCTTTTCATACAACCGTACCCGCATTTGAGGCAATACGGGGCCATAGATCGGCCTAAATCACCGTGTAAGCATTGAAATGAAAGGATGTGGAGTACAAAACAGAAAGACGCACGCATTCTTTTGCTACAGGTCCTGTAATGGCTGAACCTTTCATTTCACCCTTGGGGTTGACGATGACACCGGCGTTGTCCTGAGAACCCGTAAGAAATCTCGTCAAAAAGCGTCCTTAGGCTCGTACCTCAAAGTAGAGGAAGACACCGTCTCTTCGCCGCCACGCTTTACGTTGTCGAACAACAACAGCAGGCATCGCTATAATTTCAAGGAAAATCAAAAACCAAAAAGTTACCGGTCAGACGCGGTCGTTATTCGAAAGAGCGGGACGAACTCTTCTTCCTCAGTTCAGGCTTTCCCTTCTTCACAGACGCCACAAACATGTCGCCGACACCAGCATCGGGAAGTCGGTTGAGATGGGATCCGAAGCCAAAAGGCTCGATGACAAACAACGATTTTGCGCCGCTGTTATCTGCGCAATTAAGTACTGCACCCACGGGCAGACCGAGGGTCATGCGGAATTTGTTGCCTGAAGAACCTGCGCCTGTAAAATTCCGATTCGAATCGTTAATTGATCTCTCATTGTCCGTGAAAAGCTTGTTGAGCAGAACGAACCTAGATAAAATCGGATTCTGGTCAGTTGGCAAGTTCTTTATAAAAGGATTGGGTAACGACATACCGCGTTTTGACATCTTGCTATTCGCGTTTTGTTAGTTACGACGAGGAGATGGTTATTATGTCTATCACCCAAAGTTTCGTGCCGAATGCTAGCCGGGCAAAACTGTACAGTTTTCGGCATATTCCACTGAGGCTCATATCCCGGTCCGGAAGACGCCGCGTAGTAACAAGGCTTTCAATCTTTCTTTAAAAGGAGTTCACATCGCAGATACCTCGTGTATGATTCTTTGATCCTGGAACATACACTGGAGGGCCGGCTCTAGTCACTAGGGTCTATATTTGGAAGACCCATAACCCACCACCGGGGCTGAATACGGTTCTAAAGGTGCCCCACTTGTTTGCCTGTGAATAAGACAAGCGGGACGCCCATGATCGGCTCTTGCGGCTTTGGATGGCTCAATCATGGTCAAGCTCGTAGAATATGTTCATTGCGGAGATCTTAAAGTGTTTATCTCGCGATCTATAGTAGTCTTTGGTCCGACCAAAGACTCATCTGTGGCCGCAATGGCCCTGGAGATGTCAAGTTGCCGTCTGTTTGTTGATGGATGCTGTCCGTGGGGAGGCAGACCATAACGTCATCGTGGTGAATCAGACTGGATCTTCTGGTTAAAGTCCTGACGGAGCATAGATAAATGAGTTGTTCATCTGCAATGATTTATAACAATCTGAAAAATATTTGAATGCCTGTTTGTGGCATTTAGGATACAATTTATTTTCCCGGGATTAGCGATTAGTATGTATTGTAAGCAATGCAAAGGTAACGCTGCGGGTTGAGATCTGAGACCCAGACAACGGTATTCTGTAAAGCTTGGCAGGCGAAAGTTTGAATTTGTCAATATGTACATTATTGTTGGTACAGTGGGGCCTAATATTACCACCACCTTCCTGGGTTCTAGTCTGGTGACTTGTGTCGTTGACTTCAAGTCGCCGTGTGTAAATTGATCTGCTGTTCTTTTTCCAGACCCATTCGTCCACGCCAGTGAGAAGGAAGCAACGGAGGCATATGGCGAAGGCTCCAATTCTGTCGTGGCAGACGCAAAATGGCATCCAACACAGATGGGACGTCTTGGGGAGTTACATTCCCGAGCCTAGAGAGAAGCACAGTATGGATATCAGGAACTACATCAAACGAAACATGCATACCATTCACCCCTGGGATAAATCAACACGTTTGCAGCATACCTAGCCCAAAAGCAATTCAGACAGGTGAAAATGACTCAACAAAAGCACGAACTGGTGACCGCCAACATGAGCAGTCTGTCCTAGTTTAACGAGAGATGACAGATTACGCTTGTCAATTTCCTCCCTCAATGTCCTAGCTACCTGACCACCAGTCTCCCCACAGCGACAATCCCGGGCGCCGTGGGTACAGACATAGATATATATTAGATCACCACGATCTGTGCGAGCTCCGGACGCCTGTGTCGTTATGTGCTGAACAACTTGGTCCAGGTTCGACAAAGATAGTCTGTCAATTTCCAAAGGGTGTCCATGTGCGGAGAATGCGGTTGCAGAATAGCTTTCTTCTTCTTTGTCTGATATTTGATCGGTCAAAGAGTCTGACCGTTGATCTGGAGTCCAGGAAAAGTTGACTAGTCCATGGAAGGGCTTGAGCTTGAGCTGTAAAGCCTTGTAAAGAGGAGAAGAGATGACGGATGAGAACGACTCCGGCGGTTTGGGCGAGTGGAGGAAGACATATAGATTATGGTATGGTGCAGTCCCAGCGAGGATCGAAGCACTGGCCTTCGTTGCAAAGGATCGTAAGCTGTGGTACTGGCGTTGGTGCAGCGGGATTGAGAGCATGCTCCAACAGGCCTAGAGTATTTGGCGCAGTTTGAAGCTCGTCTCTAAGAGTACAACGGGAACAAGGACGAACCTAAGCCACGGAGGATTTGTTGAGCGGATGCTAATGATTTCTTGTGTCGACTCTTCGTGATGACAAAAGAATCACGGCCGAATCGGCAGCGCTCCTTATTTGGTCAGCCTTTCTATTTGTGGCCACAAGTTGCCGGTCAGCCGCACCCCCTCACGCCGGCCCGGGGCCGTTTCGCTCAGTGGGAGTAGACTCCGCTCTCACAAGGCCTGCGGGCCATTAGTATCGGCGAACCCGTCGTCCACAGGTTTACAGTCGCGGAGTCTTATGCTATTCGATCGCAGATTATCACCCTCATACAAAATATCATGCGAAATGGTCTGGTTACTAGTAGCACCAAATCTTCTGGTGTTGGTTGTCTGGTTGTTGGGGTTGGTTGTCTGGTTTCTGGTGTTGATTGTCTCTTGAGCCGCAGCAGTGTATCAGCTGCTACTTGAGACATGTCAAGGTGTGCTCCAGGAATGATCTTCCTTCAAATTGAAGAGTATATGACCAATTCTATTATTGGGACCTTGGACTTCTGTCGTCTACCGATTTCTCTAATCACGAGCCACCAGGCATGCCGCCAATTTGAGGAGAATCTAAATCAGATTCGGTCACAAGGGCTGACGCGAGGTCGAAACATGACAACATTTGGCAGGGGTAGTAAAGGCTGATCACCGAAAAGCGTTGCAAGCGTGCGAACTATTACTTACTTTGGCTCGTGGCCAGTTGTCCCCCAAATCTGTTTTCAACGCCGGTCTGATGACTCGTCACTTGAACGCGAATCGCATATTCCAGGTAGCTTTAGGTTGATGGAGAACACCACATGTTTCAGTTTTACTCGTCTGACTCCATCACCATACAGTCCTTCATCACGATATCAGATGCACCAGACTGCTATGCTGTACCATGTGCCTCATCATGCTATATTTCCGCGTACTTCATACCACGAGGAACGCTCAATAATTGACCCATACCATCTTCGGCTCGGCGAAACTCGAGATATAAATCATTTATATGAATATGCCGTTCTCGAATTTGTCAAGAAATGGCTCCTTTTCTCCTCGCTCTTCTTGGAGTCTTCGCATTCTCGGCCCCGCTTACTTCTGGCGCGCCTGCCGCGTCGAATGCCAGAGCTCGGTCATCCCCAGGCAGCAAAAACGTCATAATCCAGCTCTTTGAATGGACATGGGATAGTGTTGCTGCCGAATGCACTAGTTTCATCGGACCCGCTGGATACGGGTTTGTACAAGGCGTGCATTCAATCGTTCCAATGGGGTGCGGGGCGTACTAACTGGTCATTCAGTTAGCCCGCCTCAAGAACATATCACCGGGCCTCAATGGTGGACTGATTATCAACCAGTATCGTATACCCTGACCTCGAAGCGGGGTAATCGTGCCCAATTCGCTAATATGGTTTCTGCTTGTCACTCCGCGGGAGTATCAGTTATAGCTGGTAGGAATACCACTAATTTTCGAAAAAAAAAAACTCTCTACTAATGCAAAGCAGATACGATCTTTAACCACATGACTGGACTCGATTCGTAAGCACCTCCAGTCAAACAAGGCTTGAAGAGGGACCCTAACATGTTTCCGTACCCACAGAGGAACGGGTGTTGTAGGGGACTCTTTTACGCATTACGTGTATTCAGGAATTTATCAAACACAAGATTTCCACCACTGTGGCTTGGAACCAAACGACGACATTGTCAACTACGATAATCGTCTAGAAGTCCAAACCTGCCAATTGCTCGGTCTTGCTGAGTGACGTCCACACTCCTCCCATAACATTTCCCTATAACTCACGTTAGCTGTCGGATAGCTTGGCGACAGATACCGAGTATGTCCGAGGACGCCTTGCCACCTATGCCAATGACCTGCTGTCACTTGGCGTTGATGGGTTGAGGCTGGACGCTGCAAAACGTAAACCCCCTTCTAAAATCTAAATTTGCATTTACTCATCAAATCGCGTAACAGACATCCCAACAGACGATATTCACAATATTCTGAGTCGGCTCAGCCGTTTTATATACATAACTCAGGAGGTCGTTTTTGGCGCAGGAGAACCGATTACACCAGCTGAATACACTCAGAATGGTACGTTAAAACCTCTTTGGCCGGAAACCTACTTGAATTCATTTCTATCGTTTACAGGCGATGTGCAGGAGTGCGTTGTGAACTTTGATATATGAATGCATATTCTTTTTTGACCGAGATTACTAGGTTCCGATACACTACCGCTGTGAAAGACGCGTTCTCTGGAGGTGGACTTTCGAACTTGCAGAATCTCGATAGTAATGGTACAGGCGGAGCTTTAATCTCTTTATTGCGTATCACGCTGAAACGAACTGATCCAAGGTTGGGTTCCCGGAAATCAAGCTAACGTGTTTGTTACCAATCATGACACGGAACGAGTGAGTATCATTATTGGCATCCTCTCGCACAACATGATGCTCATATGCGCCTCTTCATTAGAACGGCAACAGTTTGAATATCAACTCTCCATCGAACACATACATCCTGGCCACTATATTTTCGCTAGCTCACCCGTATGGCACACCGACGATCTTGTCTAGCTATTCATTCTCCAACCAAGACGACGGTGCTCCAAATGGCGGTATGCGTAATCTCTTCTCTTCGATGCTCCCTTTATTGACCTCCTTTGTTTTTTTTTTGGTACACAGGTGCAGGAACTTGTTCTACGTCTGGCGGAAGCGGCGGCTGGCTATGCCAACACCGCTTCATTGCGTTTACTGGAATGGTAGGATTCAGAAACAACGTCGGGTCTGCCCCCTTGGGCAACTGGCAGTCGCCACAGAGCTCACAAATTGCGTTTGGAAGAGGTATGGTTGCATTTGTATGCCGAAGATCGCAAATGACTTATTCTACGACGTAATGGCTAGGTTCTGCTGGATTTATTGCTATTAACAATGCGGACAATAGCTGGAGCGCGACATTCAGCACCTCGCTTCCTGATGGCAAGTATTGTGATGTTATTAATGGTGTTGAGGGTGGTTCAGGTTGCACTGGCTCATCGTACGTGCTCGTTCAAGTGGCTTTGCTGTTTATACTAACAAGCGTTACATTAGATTCGCTGTATCTGGTGGCAGTTTTTCTGCGACTATCAAACCCAGAGACGTCATCGCCATCCACACGGGACAGAAGATTTGAGGATTATACTAGCATGTTTGCAACGATTTTGGAAAATTGACTGCGATCGAAATGGAATCCGATAATAAATGAATTGTAGTTACCCAAGATGAGCAGCAAATTACAACACAAAACTCGTGTTTAGTACACGACCAGTGACAGACACAGATCGAGCATGGCATCTGTTACTCCGGCTTAGTCTGTTGCAAGCTCCATCTTAATCTTTGCAATGGCTTCGGCGGGATTCAAACCCTTGGGACATGTACGAGCACCTTTGTGGACAAATAAGAATCAATAGAAGGCGCCGATGACACTTGATACATACAATTGAAAATCGTGTGACATCGATACAAACTCATCTCGTTTTGGAGTTTCTCTTTCCTTTGCGCGCCGTACGAGTCCTAGATCACGAGGAGAGTTAACAAAATTCGGAGCTTCTGATGATGATCGACAAATGTATATATACCCTCGAATCTGCGATCCACCGGTATGCTTGCATCAGTGTAGCGGGGCCAAGATATTCATCCTGATTCCACCAGTACGAGGGGCAAGACGTCGAGCAGCATGCACACAGGATGCATTCGTACATCCCATCAAGCTTCTTTCGATCCTCCTGAGACTGAAGGAATTCACCCTTCTCTGGGGGATTGTCGTTCTGAAGGTAGGGTTCGATAGACTTGTATTGTTTGTAGAATTGGGTCAAGTCGGGGACGAGGTCCTTGACAATGTACACTAATAAAACGTCGAATGAGATACGATACCACGTAAACTGCGGAGAACTGACTGTGTGGTAGCGGATAAATCTTCGCATCTTTGCTCGCATTTCGGTCGATACGGCAGAGACACGCAAGGGTGTTTTGACCATTGATGTTCATTGCGCAGGAGCCGCAAATGCCCTCTCTGCACGACCGGCGAAACGTCAACGTTGGATCAATTTCATTCTTAATTTTGATCAGGGCGTCTAGTATCTGGCACAAAGTTCAGGAGCTGACGGGCGATGCACGGAGCAGCGCGGGACACACCATGGGGCCACACTGATTCAGGTCAATTGTGTACGACTGTAATGTAGGCTTCTTGGCAGGTTCATCCGGATCCTAGGGAGACAAATGAGCGATGGACGTCATACGACCGGTCCAAACGCACCCAGCGATAGATCTTGAACTCCTTCGACACAACCGGTTTCTCTGTGGGTACAGCCTGAGCTTTTATGACAGACGATGCAAAGGCACGACTCCAGCGGGCGCGCAGGAGAGGCGCCTTGGCCAAGGCAAGTGACTGCATGGTTCAGTGCGAAAGAGGAGTGAAATGAATGTGATAGCTAGCGGTTGAGCTCCGGACAGAACTTAGCCGGAATCTCCCGTAGCCAATAAGAGCGCCTTTGTTTGAAACATATATTTTCAACATTTAGGTGCAACTGGTGGCTGGTTTCAAGACCACACCCGTCCAGATCACATGTATAGGTACATAGAATGGGTGTGGTATTATTATCTGGAGGGATCAGTTACTTATAGTCAGAGGAACAATTAATCAATCAGTGCTTGCTTGTCGGATGTCCATGGGGTAGCCGGAATAAGAGAGAGTAGCTTATTAGTAGCCGCACTTGCACTGGTACAGTAACGTCGGGGTGCGCCTTCGTCTCTCTCTTTATATTATCACTTATGATGGAACCAATAACAACGACTCCGGATGTGTCGCCCACTCCAGGCCGGTCGTCTATCTTGGGCAACTTTCTGAGAAGTAGACCCAGAGGCCACTCCCAGAGCCACCTTGTTACGCCCCACATCCTTCACGACCCCTCACGCGATTCTCCACCTATACTAGCTATCGCCAACCCACCTTCGCCAGTTGGTGGGCACAGGCGTCGTCCAGCTGCTGCACCTCCAAGTAATAACAATAATACCAACAACCCTAACAACAACAACAACAACAACATATCCATTCAACCATCCCTTTCATCTCACGGCATTCAACTCGCCACTACTGCCAGCGGATTATCTCAAATGCTTAGGCGAAGACGCTCGGCTGGTGCCCTTGCAAACTCTGCCACCTCTCAAGCGCCTGTCGTCGTGACCCAACCTACTCCCGCAACAACAACTGCCATGCAATCAACCACTCCCTCTCGCCAACCACATCGCATTAGACTGGTCCCTCATCTTGATTCTCGTCGCTCACTCCGCTTCGAGCCCATCTCTCGGGATGTAAAGGAAGGCGATCCAGCTCTTAGAATCGGTCGCTTCACGGACAGGTCTGGTCTCGGTATTAACGTTGCAAATTCCCTTGGCTCCAACAAGCTGGCCTTCAAATCTAAAGTCGTTTCGCGCGCTCATGCTGAAATCTGGGCTGAAAATGGAGGAAGGTTTTGGATCAAGGACACTAAATCATCTTCAGGCACTTTTCTCAATCATATTCGATTATCCCCCGCGAATTCTGAATCAAGGCCATTTGAGATCAAGGATGGCGATGTCCTGCAGCTTGGCGTGGATTATCAAGGCGGGACTGAAGATATCTACAAGTGTGTAAAGATCAAGATCGAAGTTGGGAGAGAGTGGCAGGCGACACCAAATGCATTCAAGTGAGCGTTCACAATCCTCGCGTTATGCTGATCGATTGACGACCGTTTTATGACACAGTACGAATGCCATAAAACAACTGCGCGCCTTGTCGGGAACGACGTCAGCCCCCGGCTCTATTCCCGCCAAGAAAATCGGCGCTAAATCTGCGATGGCAGATTGCTGTATCTGTAGGTCCCATCGCACCTTGTATCCAACTTTTGTTTGACTAGGCAACAAAGGTTTATTCGCTGTGTCCATTAATCAGGCACTTTTCATCGCCCCCTGCTCGCATGCCTTCCACTATAAATGCATTCGCCCTCTACTCGACTCGAATCACCCTGCCTTTTCCTGTCCACTATGCAGAACGTTTGCAGATCTGGAAGAGGATGTCGAAGTGGAGGTCGATCCGGAACTGGACTTGGCTGAACCAGACGATTCTTTGGATATGGAAGGACCGAAGGCTGCCCCGCTAGAATGGACTAATGTCGGATCTCTTGGGGCCGCGGGTGGTCATGAGCCAGTGACTGTAGCAACTGCCTCCACTGTTATTCGAGAGAGGAGGGAACGCGAAGCAGTAGAGGATGCCATCGCTACCGGTGCAGAAACGGAGGTTGAATCCGAACTTGTTGGCGGCTCTCGTATGACTAGAGTTAGTGGGAGCCGGTGGCAGGGACGGACGCCTGTCATGCCCGGAGCAATGATCATAGACTTGACAGAAGCAGAAGATGAAGATGAACATATGATTGATGTGAGGAGCAGAGGATTCCATTCATCGTCTCCCGTTGGCGGTTCAATCGCGGCGATGGAGCCTTACGGAAGGGACCAATCCCTTTCACCTGTCCCGGGTTATGGAGGTCCGTCTGGCTCTCGACTGGAAGACGGTGTAACTTCGGATAGCGATGGTGGAAGTGCTGAAGGTGGGAGCTTCGGTGAGGAGTCACACTTCCATGGGAAGCGAAAGCGGTGATTTCTCACTTACACACATATTTCTTTGCTTTTCCCATGCTGTCTGCAACCTGTCCTCGTTCTCGCCCTGTTCAACCTGTTTAACTCGCTATCAGTCTCACGATCACGCTTCCTGAGTTCTCGACATTAGGCCGGGGCTTGAGATGGTGTGTACATGAGCGCGATTTTCATATGTGTGTGTGAACAGCTGGAGAGAGGATATCTATCAACGTGTTGCGTTATGATGACCATTTGTCTTGTCTACTATATTCGTACCCTTTTTGCTTCGGTAGTTGTACAAATTATACCGCGGCTTCTTTCCATTCCATTTTCTTTGGTATTGCAATTGTACAGGGCTTTGTTGTCATTTAGAGTTAAGTACCTGCAGAGCATAATGTATTCGTTGGACAAGGTCTCCGTAATCTAGCCATTTCCCCCAAACCGAATAAACGGTTCAATTTAATGCGCACCATGCTGTCTCGCCTCGAGTCGGGTCAAGGGGGAAACGGACAGAAATTTCGGATTAATTCGATGAAGGGAACATGAAAGCTGACTCAGGAAGGCTTGGGAGCACGACTTATTATGACTTGATCACTAATCTTCTCCCATCACTTCGTTTTGATTCAAGTCACTTGGTGTGAATCGTGCAGATTCGTTCGAGCAGCTGACATCGGCTTATATATACGAGAAGTGTGCTCTAGGGGTGTGGGGGCTTCTCAAGATCATGTACCTTGATACGAGAAGCTAAAATTGTACGATAGTGTAACTTTGCAGAGCCTTGCAGCAGTCCGGTACGAGAGTGAATTGCCAGTCGCCAGATTGTTGGTGAATGTTCCCTACACATTACGAAGATTCCAGATAACGCGTAAAACATATCAACTTGTTTTGAATTGGGCTGACCAAGTGTGAACCCACGGAAGCTCCTAATCGGCAAGAACTACAACGTTTTACTTGATGACCGAAGTAGAATGAGCGCCTTGTATAGCTTTCTTTGGAAGTTTTATATAGATATCTTTTGTTATCAAATCCCACACGTGCGCATGCGCATCCGTGTCTGTGTACAGCTTGGCAGAGAAGAGCGAACGGCGGCCACTTTGATCTGATAGTCAACACTAGGGGATCCCCCACTCCGAGATACGATGTTTGCGGAGAGTTGCTTCTCGGCGACCCTGTGGACACTTGTCAATGGATAGCATGCAGATAATGATAGCAATACAATTGTACTGATGGCCTTAACATATTGTGCCAGGTATGAATGAGTGCGATACATCACGAGCCTTTTCGGGGCGCTTGGAGACCAGATGACAAACTCTCCCGGTAGCCAGCCATGACCAAGGAGGTAGAGAAATCCCTAGTTGCTGTAGTTACCCATCTCATGATAGAACTGAAACAAGTCAGACATAGCAGTAAAAAATCCCATGAAAGGAGGAAAACCCAATGTGAGACGAGAAAAGTGTAGTGTTCTTGGGATGGCCCATCAGTTACGAATTGCATACGTGATGTAGATAGCCGGATCGACGCTGGTAAGCATCCGAAGTTCGTAATACACAAACTTGACACGATCCGAAGGCTGCTGCATGTGAATCCGCATGCTTTAAGATTTTCTTTGCGTTGCAGATTAGTCCGCAAACACGGAGTTTCTGTCCATGGACCTTCGAGCACGATGGGTTCGCTCTAGCGACGGGCAGAAATCATCGCATCGGTGTTCAGGATGGACTTGAGGCTGTAGCCAAACATACACAAATATCTCGGAGTGGCAAGAAACTCCCACATCGGACTTCATCTGAACTCGGCTCATCCATTTCGGGAAAGATCTCCCCATGTATGCACGGACAACGGATGGGCGTTGCCCTCCTTCGTTATTAATTAGGCCCACTGGCCGTCCATTTGTTATAGTCTCTCCCTAACTACTTCTCCTATGTCGGCCTCACTCCAATCTCTCGAACTGGAATCGATGTCGTATACGAGGCGCACTTTAGGGGACAAATTTTCAGACCAGACCCTATCCTCTCACGTCGTTCATGAACAATCTCTTCCAGAACGATGTGACGTGAAGCAGAGCAAGCTCAGAAAAGAAATCGAGGTCGAAGAGGTCGATGTTGAAGAGGAACTCCCCTCCCTATTGTCTGTTCTTCCTGTTCTGAAGCCTGGTAAAAGCGCAATGTCAGACCTTCGCTCAAGAAATGTTTGGTTCGATCCTCATCTATGGAGAGCAGGAGTAAGTCTTCTGTCCTTCTTCAAGATTAGTTGTTGACTTGGGATCCTCCTCAGGCAGTTGAAGGTGCCGGTTCTGCTTGCCTCGCTTTCATTTCAGGTGCACTGGCCATAACCCTTTCCCAATGGCCAGTGGCAGCCATCCCTGCAGGAGTCTTCTTTGGAAATACTGCACTGGTGTCTATAATCATATATGCCGCGGCGTCGACGACAGGGGCTCATATCAACCCGAATATCACGATATCGTCGTTCTTTTGCGGTCTATGCCATCCTGTGCGAGCAGCCGTGTACATCTTCTGCCAGTTGATAGGTGGGATGATCGGGGGAGCCTTCCTTCGTGCAGGGCTGGGCGAGACACGAGCAATTGCTCTTCACAATGGTGGATGCTATATTGATCCTCATGGCCCAGTTAGTGTTGGTCAAGCGAGTGCACTAGAGTTTATGGCCACCTTTTCCCTACTGTGAGAATATATGCGCTTCTATTGCCTCGCGGAGTTTTCATTGATTCCTATAGATATCTTGCATATGGGGTAGGTCTGGACCCTAGACAGGCCAAACTGTATGGTGCCCAATATGGTCCGATGTTGGTGGGACTGCTCGTGGGAATGATGTAAATCATCGATTTCCTATGGTGCTGCTATCTGATGAGCTGACTCGTTAACGTTTAGGACCGGATTTACGTCTACAATCTCTCCTGGATATACCGGTGCAGGGATGTTTCCTGGTCGTTGTTTGGGTTTAGCTGTAGGGGCAGGTATTTTCCAAAAGTCGCATTGGGTTTGGTGGCTTCCAGATATTGCAGCATGCTTCGTGCATTCGCTTTTATACCGGTTCGTTTGGGTTGACTACAAAGAGAAGCTGATTGTTCCTCACCTTGGGTTCCTCTTTCAGATTTGCTCCACCTCATAGTAAAGATTATGTTCTGTCTCCCTCAGAGAGGGCTTTGCCGATATCTGCTGCATAGGTTTACGGGTGAATTCGTTTGTTGTCCACAAAAAAGTATAAATCGCAAATTCATAGGGCAGTCCGGTGACGCCGATAGTTGTCTGGATCTCACTAGTAGCACGGAGTTTGAATGCATTATCGCCTTGGGCGGGAGGAAATGGAGGTCAAGAGGACTCGGAGGGAGCCGCTACTACGCGGGGGATTGCCGGTGCTGATAACGTAATATGTGCCGTAATTTAAATAATTAGTTTGGTCTTATCAAGTGACTAGTATTTGAAGTTGTTCGCTGGACATGTAGAAATCTCCCTGGCAGCCATTACTTACGAGAGAAGCCATCGTATCGTTGGACACATCATATTCTCGGATTCCATCATGTTGTCGGACCACCTTTCCATTCATAAAGGTGGCTGACAGAAGTGCCCGACGAGAAACCACGTCCCAGAGAATATCAAGTTTCTATGGCTTGCAATGACGCAGAGGGACTATACATGGTTAATTTGGGGCAGAACGTGTGTTATGGTATAGGTCCCGATGTGTTTCAATTCAAAACCACTTCGCAAGTAATAACATATGTCTTGAATATGTTTAGCTTCTGGGCTGGTCCATCTCATCTCCGGGTTCACTTATAGAGCTTGTCTTTTCACCGGCTTCTCTTCTCTCTGCGAGGATCTGGTCAACCAAAATGTCTGACCCACCCGTCGAGATGCCCTTCAACAAGGACACCGTGCTAGGTGCTCTCCTTATCGGCGGTCTCGTTTCAGCAATGTAAATCGCCACATTATTTCATCGTCTCCCGCTGACTCCGTTGCCTGTGTTTGTATTTCCTGCTAGTCTCTGGAGCACTGCTTGCTCGCAAGTTCTCTCATACTACAGGACATTCCAAGGAGACGCAAAGCTGCTCCGGGTCGCCGTGAGAGCTGATCCCTTTTTTCTCCGATGATATTTTAACTTCCCCTCCAAAGGTTCCTACGCTTTTGTGAGTGTTCACTAGTTCTAAGGACTCTTTGACTCATCTAGTTTTGAAAGATTGATTGATACTTTCGATCTTGTTCTCAGTTCTCACGCCCTTTATTGGTACTTGATCAGTAACTTTAATAACCAATCTGCGATCTTAAAGCCCGTCTGGTGCGCATTGAACAATCATTGGTTCTCGCCGTTTTGTTGATCACAATTCATCTGCAGGAGTACCATAGTACGATGCCATACCTTTTCTGAGTTTGCAAGGTTTACTAAAGCTGTCTTACTAAAGATCCATGTTGCAGTCACAGTGCGTGTCTACTGGTAGCATTACCATTTTTGTGACTGAACGTCGACATTGTTTGTAGAGCTCAAGCAATTTTATCGTGCGAAGGTGTCTCCTCTTCTTAATCATTGGACCTCATAAGCTAATGAGTGCATTACTTCGTAGTTTGTTCGTGCGAAGAGTTTGGAATCGTGAGTTGTTCTTCTTTTCTTGACACTAAGTGTGTCTTAATTCTTAAACCAGTCAGCTCGGGGAATTATACATTATGCGGGCTCATTGTATGTATTTCATGTGTGTGAGTGGACTGATGCTGAACTGCATTAGATGATTGTCTCTATGATGGATCTCGGTACGGAATATGTTATTTTTGTATTCCTCTTGCTGACATTCGTTTTTCTGCCCAGTATGTGGAATTGGTAAGTGACGATCTAAGCGGCTTCAAAAATCTTATCTCACCCAACTCATCCGCACGTCAGCAATTACCATACAAGCGTGAGGGTGTTAGTTTTTCTTTCAACTATGATTACTGACATCTCTGTCGTAGACTCCCGCTCTCTACTTTCGCAGAACTCCCTAGCATATATGTCTGTCGCGTGGTCGTGGCTTATTTAACATGCTGACTACGTTCGTAGATCTGGTTCTACATAGATTTTGCGTCAATAGTTGTGGGAGATACGATTGTCGCTCTGTCGCTATGCCATTACCTTCAACAAAGTAGACCAAGACTTGGAAGGTGAGGGGTTTATTTTCTTGCTCGTTTACCGAACTATAGTTGTTAATTACTCCATCTAGGATTGGTTCCATCATTGATGTACTTATGGTTTATACGATCAGTACAGGTGGGTTGATGCAGCATCTTACTTTGCAGTAAATTAGCTTGATCTTGTTCTTTAGGTCTAGTTACTGCGTATGTCTTCAACTCCATCATCACTAAGACCGATTTGATCTTTTTTCCTCTTCTTTGTAGAGTCAATGCTGCTGCTGGACTTATATGTGTCAGTGAACAACCAACGCGCCGCTTTTCACTGGGAATAATTTGACTCATGCTTTTTCTTTTGGAAAGTATGTAATAATGCCAAAAAATTTTATTTTCCTTGCGTTCTACCTGATTCTCAGTAAACGTGAGTACATATCACCTCCCGGACGACTTTCTTTTTAACTGAGTTAAATTTGGCTGGAACTTTCACCTTTAGTATATCTCAACGCTTATCTTGCATCGTAAGTTGTCCCTCTTACCTGAAATCCAGTACCTGATTTATTTAGATTGAATGCCCGTGTATGGCTCCGAGAGCAAGGCAACAATGTATGCGACACAATAAATTTGAACACGTATCCCGCTGCAGTACAAGGCTCGCTGATGACTAGCCAGAATAATACATGCAAGGTCTGGTCAACCCCTTTAGTCCTTCTATTGACTACAAAATCTGAATCTGGTTTTGGTGGTTAGCAGGAACCATCGTTTAATCCGGGCCGTCGCCAGACTATTGAGATCCAAGTCCACAGGAAGACCGAACATGATTCTACGCTCGACTTTGGCCCTGCTTGAGAGATCGAAGACTCCTCTATTGCCTGGAGCCACGCTCTGTTTTTCTTTTATATAGATCTATCACCACTACGTGCTTGCTGGCAGCTTTATTTACAGGTAGATATAGTTCAGGTACGATCCGTATTGTGGTATTATCTCTTCATCATCACATTTTCTTGTCTCCGTTCCATCTTTGGAAGAGTTGGCGATTAGGATAGTATATTGAGAGTTCGTTTCTGGCAAATCACGGTCAGTGTAGACTACTGCCTATCTGATCGATCTAATAACTAGCGAGGGTTGTTGGTGTTTTGTTGTTATGGTGGTCCTCGGCTGACTATCAATCACCAGCATCCAGAACACGGCACGATGCGATCTGCTTTGACACCACCGTGCCCAAACGTACCTGCAAGAAGACTAACCAAGATTCTTAATCGTTTTTCCACAAAGACATGGGTACTTTCGGTTGTTTCTTGAGAAGGAGATGTTGTGAGGTATAGTACCAGTGACATATGAAAGTCTGATCGCTGAAGCAGCCACCGTTGAACATGATGCCATAGCAACTCCTTTTCTGCAATAGAAATGGGGAGAATTTGTATAAAGCAGACCTAGGAACCAATATCAGCCCAGGCAGCGTGAAGCCGGGATTCGTCCATGATCAAGGACAAGCATCCCATGAGCCATCATGCCGCTCAGGTTCGACTATCAATCCGCAACGCATTTCACGTTACACTTCTAGTACGCGCAAGTTCCGAATATCGTTCTGCGAAACCGCTTGTCGTCAAACGATGATTGGCAACGTACTTCGCAAACCAAACCTTGCTCATGTATCCTGCTTCGGTCCACTCTATATGACTGATCAGCGATCAGGTTCCGGTGAGGGCCGGTCCCCTTTGGCCACCATGATCGGTCGAGAAATTGATCAATTTGAAATGAATGATCAGGACGAATCACCAGTTTGCGTCGGATCGAGTCGGATATCTCTGTACAACCTCCAAGATATCGAAATTTGAAGGTAAGTCCCATTGCTTTGTTTTCATTGTGACAGGCTTTAACCCTATAATAAATATCTCGCCTTCCTCCTCATCTTCCATCAGCAGCAACGGCTCGTGCTTCTCTCACTCTTTGTCGCTCTCACCTTCTCATAATTCCGGGCGGATTGTGGTTTCGGACGCAACCGTACGACACACATCTGATTTATTGATTACCGAGGAGTGCAACTTTTTACATCACGCTTGTGTTCTAGGACGCAACACTACGGTTGACGAGCAGGGTCAGCTCTGTTTTCAAAATTTGATGATCAAAAACGCACTTGCGATTGGGGTCGCGGAACCGCGTGACGGCTGCCTTGGAGTTTTTTTTTTCTGTAACCCTATTATAGGTGTACCCCCGACTTTACTATGCTGTGGCAAGCCTGAGATCAT
>QLOR01000976.1:0-84263 GCA_003313825.1 Sarcodon aspratus
AGTTGGTTGGTGGTTTGTAAATATAAACATCTTAACAACGACCCAGGAACTGGCCACAAGTTCATGAACAGTTCATGAACAACGTTCATGAACAATTTTCCCAGTCGTTCAGACGTTCTCGGCAGCATAGTTTGAAAGGCTAAAGGATCCAACACCGCTAGCTCTCCCCCCATATTAACATGTTAACAACGACTCAGGAACTGGCCACAAGTTCATGAACCAAACACTTGTGTAAGCGAGCGTCTGTGTGAATTAAAATGCTTTAAAAACTTAGTGGCTGCCAACCGTGACAAGTACAAGGTAATGTGTGACGGCGGAGAGCTGTCTCCTTCCTACAAAAAGCTTGATCCTTCTTCGTCTTCTGCACAGATTGGTTTAGACTCATCTAGAAGACCGTATTCTGTCCTAGCAATAATGAATAGTGATGGCTGCACCTCTTGTTTAGGAGGCACCAACTCAGTTCACCTCGAGACCTCCAATCACCGATCGTTTCCTAAACTTCTACTGCAGTAACGAGACACCACCCTTGTTCTTATTCAGAAGGTGTAGGGACTGCGCCACTGACTTGGAAGCATTTCACAGTGTTCGAAGTATTAACCCATGCTAGCTTGGCAGCAAACAGATAACAAACAATTGGCATCGTGAAATCAGTCCTGAGAGTTCCGAAGGGAAGTCACCCATCGGAATAGATAGAGGCATTTTCCTGTCTGCGGAATGCAGGAAATGAATATATGGAATGTCATGGGGAGCACGATGACGGTTTCGTGAGCTACAAGTACACGGATCTGCACCATTGCTGAAGAATGACAGACGATACTGGCCGAAATGTCTTGTATGCAATCCTCATCGGTCAACAAAAGCGACCACAGGTGTACAGTGATCACTGATGTCGAGGGGTTTGATATCCTGAACTCGCACAAACTCGATAATAGAGATAAGAATCGAGAGACGATTCTGAACTGAGTGGCAATTGTGCGAAATCGTGAAAGGCAAAAAGGAGGATCTGTCGAACAGAGGGTGGAATGTGAACAACTTGAATGTATAAAATTTGGCGCTCGACGTTAACGACGACCCTCTGAACCAAGGCCAGTCTTGCGGAAGAATAGGACAGATCATTTGATGGACAGGGGGGCATCGATACAATGGCAAGCACTTGCAACTAACTTGGTCATGACTTCTGTTTCGTTGTCGACGATGCAATGAAACAGAATAAACTCTGACCTCAAGAGGAAATCCGGCAGGTTGGAATCGTCTAGGGACAACGTAGATGAGGGCGATATGAGGTGCCAGGTTGCGCACATGTGTCAACCCAACCATACACCAGGGATCTCCAAATTGTACCATCGACGTTCTAGAATAATCCTTTCAATATCCCCAAAAAGCTCGTCTGGCGGCCAAGACACGGGAACCGTAACGACAAGTGTTGAGGAATCCGGATGGTAACACATCCACCATCTCTTGGGTACTCCGTCTCAATGTTGATCTCCTGAAGCCAGACCGTCAAGGATACCAAGAACTGACTACTAGATAGGGTAAGTGTATTTCGCGAGTCGAACTGTACTTTACCTGCGTCTTGACCGTACGACTCCTTATATCTTGGTTGATGTGGTAGTATTGGTGACTGAGTGATTCGGATGCAGTGAACCAAAGACTCCATGGTGCGCGCTCTACCACTGATGACAAGCTCACCAACTTGGAATGTCTTTGTGAACTTACCATCATAAACCTGGCCCATACTACCTGTCCCAATTTGATTAGCTGTTTGCTTTGCGGCGGGTAACCATCAGCCAACAGAAATCTTACAACGGACACCGAAAAGTAAGTTCAGCAATGAATCCTGTTTAAATGCGAAAGTACTACCAAGGAAACCCAGTACGTAGCAAAACCGTCTATCGACGAATCTGTGGATAGGCACAACTTTTATTCAATGATGGCTCGTCGTGTGGCATCACGACCAGCCTTTAAAAGGCTGGAGACCTCATTTCCTCCCGTACCCAATATGGGACAGCGCATTTCATCGACAACTCGAGGCTTGACACTGAAGCCTAATAGTGGGCTCGAATTTGACATTGAAACGATATAAAGGCATGCGATCCGGATATGCATGTCCCTCAACTTTTTCAACGCTCCCACTGCGCTGTTATACGGCTTCTGGAGTGCCACCGTCCTTTCGGCTAACTCCCGTACGGAGGGTGCCTCGGCAATGTGGCTGAGAAAATCCCTATGCGCCCCCGGCATGTATCGTCTCATCCTCTCCATGAACCCCAAATCTGATTGCATGTTCCTTACTGACGGAATCGGACACCGTTTGTAGGCCAGTTTGTGGTCTATGTCAAGGAAGATATCGAGAGCATGCATGATGCTACTTTGTCCGGCGGATGGGCCACTCAAGTCCAGTGCGTCAGCATCGGGTACTCCTTCAAATATCCAGCGGGATGAGGTCGGTCCATTGGCATCGCTCCCTTTAAACCAAGGACGAACAGCCCAGTAAAATACTTTTGGGTCCACTCCTTCTCGTACAGCCTGCATTATCTCCAGTATGTCTTCGATGATTTGGGCTAGCCGTAACAGGTCCCTCGCGATCAAACCGATATTTTGATATTCGGCAGAGTCCGAAAGATGGAGATAACGATTTATGATGGATAGTGCTTCCGTCCCTCTCAACTCGACCTGAGCAGATGTCCTGTAGAAGTTCCGTTCATCCTCTGTACCCGAGAAACAATTCACGATCTGAACATTTTCAATTGACAGGGGCATCTTGGGGTTAATGGGCTCGACGTTCCACAATACTGTGTCGGCGAAAGTGAGCACTGGTGCGATTCCTAGAAACTCCGACACTTGGACCAAAGGAACCGCAAGTGCACCAGGAACGACGATTGGTGAACAATCCGGATTCGATGGACGCGAGTGAACGTAGAAGTGAAGCAACCAGGCTAGCACCATATGTGCTCGCTGGACCAGCCGTTTATTTTGATGAATGCTCCTGGTATCTACGACTGGCATCTATCTTCATGTTAGTCTTCTTGCTATATCTTTCTGCGAGGCATTTCGTCTTACCGCTTCTATTTTTTTCCTCCATTGACGACCTTTCTCTGTCTTAGCTGTTGCTTCCTCGTCTACGTTGGTGTTCAAAGCAAGACTGTCTGCTGCTTGATCGAGCGCCCGTTCCCATATTTCGAATTGCTTCGGTAGATGTGGTAGAGCTTTTGGAGGGAAGAAACCTGTTGAGGTCTTGCACACTCGCTAAGTAAACGTCGCCCTGAAGTGTATGTTCGAAGCTGCTTACCTCTATGTCGAATTCTTCCAACATTCGCCGTCGCTGGTGTGGCCTGGCACAACTGCCTCCAAGCTCTGCAATGAACAGCGACGCAGCCCATCGAGTCAAAGCCTCTGGATAGTAGATAATCATGATGAGAATCGAAGCTTTTGAGTGTATCCAGGTGTAAGTCAAGGTATGTTTGTTTTGTTCTCCGATGGGCCTATGCTTGCTTTATGTATTGGCTATTTATTCGGCATTTCCAGACCCTTTCTCCTTCAAGCGACGCATCATCTTAGTCTTTTGGACTGACGCCCAGGACACCTTTCTCGTACGTCATCACCGAGCCAACGATCTTATCTCCAAGACGAAGTCGTTTCAACGATCAACTTGCCAGCCTGATGATGATCATATTTGTGGCGCTGTTTTCGACATGCTCAATGACAATTTCATTTTGTCCTAATGGATTTTAATTTTGAAAACCGGTTCTTTCGAGCAGAACAGCACCAAAGCTGCTTCGCTTAATTTGTGATTATAAATAATGATTGCCCTATACAATCGACTATATGGTTTGTGTTTTCCTGTCATGATGGCGGAGTTAAGTTGTCAACATTTCACTCAGCGCCCACAACAGTCCCTCGCCAAATATCTGGTCAGATGGGTTATTGCCGGCCACCTCATTGCAATTCATTGCTGCTGCGAGTTTCGTCACCCATACTCACATGCGCATCGTTGTCATCTCCGTATGTCCTGAAGTCATATCACAATCAGTCTATGTTATCTAAACATTTTACCTCCCGACATATGGACTTCTCGCCATGTATGCCTTTCAATTTGCAATTATACCCAAACTCTTGCAAAAGAGATGGGGTACCCGGCTTATCTCCGCGCCCACAGGACATTTCATTTCATTAAGGGATGATGCGAAATCGACCTTGGACGCTTGAAGCCAGTATCAGACGAAGGTTTATAGATGGTCGATACCAAGTTGAGGGTTATGAGTCAGTTTCAAGGTTCTTCCAACCATGATCATAGAACTTTCGTTAGATACTTGAAACATAACAACACATGTGTCTCGGCTCTCGCTTCCAGTGGAAGGAAAACAAGCGAAATTTAATGTTTTCAGCGTTGTGCCGCTACTTTAATGTAACGCCCAGGAGGATCAATTTGACATGTGATCTACACTAGTAGGCATCGACTCGACACACGTACTTCCAGCTCGACCCCGATTAGGTCACAAAGAAATGTTGTGGTCAATGATTCTCTTCACGAAGAAGATTGTTCAAAGAGAAGGACTGAAATCTTTACCTGATCTTCACGGCGCGGGCGGAACTTATCCCCTTAAAAATCAGGCTTGGGAAACATCAAGTATGAACTTGTTCACATCAGCGCCTAGTAATGCCAAAAGGAATAAGAATACACCAATCTACAGCGGGCGTTATATATTTTGGTGAGCTCACACCGCAGTCCTGTCGCATTCTTCATTAGGCTTGTAGAGACCGACAGACAGATTAGGTCTGAGCCATACTTGTGGAATTAGCGGCTCAACCATGCGCAGGCCCCCTAAACGTGTGTCCGGTTAGTATATTATATGCACAATTCTCGTCTTCTAGGGTGGCATAGGCCAACAAGCGTCCTTTTCAGGAACTCAAGGGTTTGGGGTCGGCGGACGGCGTGCGGTGCTTCGCAGGTCGGCTGTCTCAAGTCTGATACACTAGCAAATCTTTGTAGTCGCGGACGCCTTATGCGAAAAAATCCGGTGCGAGGGGGCTCAGACAGTAATTAGCGGTGTCCGAAAAAAGTGTCGTTCTGTGTCAGTCTGGAATTGGTGATATGTTGTTATTACTCACCAGTCCCGATTCCTCGGAAAGTGGGCGGCGAATTAGTACGCATGCGTATCCGAGTCAACAACGTCGCAGCGGGACTCAGACAGGCCGATCAAACTATCCTGCGGAACAGCATTGATGTACCTCTGCCCCGACTACCCACCTCCGCTCGAGCATTATTGACATATTCCTCGATGATAAACGAGAGACCGCTCAAAATGTGACAATCGTAAAGCGTCCCGCAGCGGACAAGCGCACTGTAACGTATCAAGATTGGCGGCCGCCTTTACTGTGTAGTCGGTCTAAATGAACTTGAAATCCGGGTATTCAACGCGAACCTGTGCCATCAGAATTGTGAACCCACCACAAAACTATTAAACTATTGCATTGTGCGGGGTTCTGGGTAGTCGCCCAGGCGTTGCAGAATTGTCCACTCGAAGCCAAGACGGCCAAATAACTGTGGCCCAGACGACCGTTACATTCAACAAGTGGCCGCCAAGCTACTGTCGGTGTGTTCCGGGGCGGGGCCTCCGCTTCGACGTAAGGCGTCAGGCCTGATAAGACTGCGGTGAAGGGACGGAAGAGATCAGTAAACTTGGAAACGAAGACACTGGAGGAGGCCATCGGCATATACGGATAGATGTCCGATACTACTGCCTCGCCTGATTTCCGATACGACGAGGACGAAAGATCTTTCGGAGGTATCCTTTATTCTAGATGGGTGGGAGGGATGTGCTGGTGGTGATCTCCGGCCCAAGATAACGGATGATCACCTGGAAGTTCGTGTTCACTTGAACTGTCTCGGTGTCGCTAACGCGTACCTACTTTCACCCGCTAGGTGATCCATCACTCACTCGAGTATCACGAGGTCACCTAGAAGCAATAACAATCTGCACTCTACTCGCCCAGCCGCACCAATCTAGAAACCACTCTCACGCGAATGAAGCGAGTGCTACGGAGATTTAAAGGGTATCAGACAAGAAGGTTGCACGACTATAGCAAGATACGTACGGGGCAAATTTTCCATACATCAAGAACTGGGGAGACAACGCTCAGGATGTTGTTATGTCCGAAACTTACGATAGTAGACGGCGGACGGAGACTTTTTAAAAATTTGATGTCCGATAGGGACAAAATCCGACAAGCAACTAGGCTATTTTCTTTAGGGCGGACAAAGCGGGACGAAATCCGGACAGACAGTTTGGTATCTGACGCCTACCGGATATGCCAGGGTCTCGGAACAACGAATTCAGTCTATTTTGAGGAAGAGTCGCTCCTGTCTTGTTCCATGTATTGCAGCACAGTAACATATTCCGGAAAGTTAATGTTTCCATCTAAGCCACGGATTCTGAGCATCTGCGCCCTTCTCCAGCTCACACTTTCTATCCAGAACATCCGAGACCTTCTCTTTAACTCCTCCTTTCCCATGTGTCTTCTCTTCGAAGTATCGGAGGACTTGATCCTGAGACACGGCTAATCCACCACTGAAGGGAGTGTCCTGCATAATATAATGCCGAACCTCTTCTTGAGTTGGCAGCGAAAATCGCATAGGGTTCTTGGGTTTAGCAAGATACTCGGGAATGGTTATCTCGGGTTTAGGATCAAAATAAGGTGATGCAGGTGAGAAGTAGTTAGTTAGAATAGAGTCTTCGGAGACGTCCGAAATTGTCGAAGGTGACCAGGCTGGTCGGCCCGGCGTCTTTTTGACTAAAACTGCAGTAACTCCGGTTGCAAAATCAGGGCTTGCACCGTTCTATAACGAGTCGATGAGAAATTTCAAGCTGTCCAAGGGAAGAGGGGAGTTCTTACACAAAGTGCGGTGGCTATACCCAGCTCTGTTCGAAGGGCATCAACGTATTCAGCGTTTTTAGACCTCCGGAAAGCATGAAGCGCTATTCGGAGACTAGTTGGGCTGCGCAAATGTAATGTCTCTAGTGTTTCTTTCGCCCAAGTGCTCACTGCTAAGTCGGCCGATGAACTGTAAGATTGAAGAGACGTGATGATCTTTTCGACAGATTGATGACCAAAAGCGGCATCCAATGCAATGCGCACAGCTCCCTTTAGCGAAGTGGAAGGTTCTCCTGCATCAGGCTCGCAATAGAATTGGTCGATCGTGCTGTTGATCATGGGCAATGAAGGATCTTCCAAAGCAGCCAGACTTTCCAGAAGAGTTGGTATCCTTCTAGAAGGAATGTAATGGGTGGCCAAACCATGTTCACTAGACCCAACAGATTAGATGCACGACATAACGATGAATGCGTGAAAAGATCCATACTAGACAGCTCTGCCAGAAAGCGTATTGCCTGTCAACGCCAGATATGTGCCTACTTCGCCGTCTAATTGATTGAGGAAATAATTTGCACCAACATCAGGAGAATATCCTATCTTGGTTTCAGGCATGGCAAATAGGGTTTTCTCTGTAGCGACCCTGAATGGAGCCATGGCCGAGAGCCCAGCTCCCCCGCCCACTACAAAACATGAGTAAATATGCGAAGGTAATGAAAGTAAGAGTGACTTGCTGGTGATCTTATCAATGATGGCAACATATGGCTTGGGTAAGGCAGCCAACATGTAATCCACTTCAAATCTATGGAAGGGCAAAGAATAGGTATTGACACGTCTGTTTTATAAATGCTCTTACTCTTGTTTGAAAAAATCGACAGCGAGGTGTCGCTTTGCAGGATTTGCAGCGTTCGCAACAACGCCTTGTAGAGCGCAGATGAGCACACTTGCAAATGCGAAATAAGTACAACTTACCTGCAACGTCTCCACCTGCACAAAAAGCACGCCCATTTGCTCTGCCAACTATTATCCCACACAGCTCAGACTTGCTCCATTCCTAAACCAAGGGATTGGTCACTGAGTGTGAGAATCTTGGGAACGGTTTTCACCTCTAATTTCAGCCTCAGAAGGTCTAACATCTCCGTGTTGAGCGCATTGAGCTTGGAATCCCGGTTCAAAATATATGTCCGAAGAGACCCTTTTGATTCGAATAGCACGGAAGCCTAACGAGTGATGAAGTACCGGGTGAATACGCTGCAATATATAGGCTATATAAACCCGTACCTTTTGGTCAGCTTGCGATGCTGCAGCAGTAGACATCATATGGCGAGAGATGGCTGATGTTCTCCGAGCAGCAATACCAGTACCACGAGTCATAATTTTGAAAGTTCCCCCCAACATTTGACCAGCGATGGTTTCCGCAAGCCGAGGTTCCGACCCCGTCGCGTCCAAAAAAGTGTTGCCTCTAAAGGAAACCTTGGATTAACTCTCTTCCCTGACAATGGCTACCCATCTGCCTGCTGTTGGGACTCGTCTCAACCACTCTGGTAACCTAGGGACCATCAAGTTTGTCGGGAGTGTGCTCAATTCAACCGGGACATGGCTTGGAGTCGAATGGGACGATCCACAGAGAGGCAAGCATGATGGAGTCAAAGATGGACACAGATATTTCGCCTGTTCGTGAGTTTTAGTCTGCTAGCATTTAAAGGGTCGCCTATGTTACATTGCTGTAGAATACCTGGTGCAGGGTCTTTCATTAGGCCGTCTACAACAATAAACTACGGAGTGTCCTTCTTATATGCCTTGTTATCCAAGTACATCGAAGCTCTTCATGGGACACAAACGCTTGAGAAAGTCCTTTTAGGCTCATCCAAGGGCGTCATTGAAGTAGAGGCAGTTGGCCTCGACAAAATAAGAGGAAAATTTGCAAGGTTAGAGAGACTTCGCGAAATCAGCCTCGATATCGAGAATGTGGCCTCTGTGGACCCTCCCGGAGATATTCAGAAGAAGTGTCCCAGTAGGTATCTCTATCGCGCTACTCTCCACCATCCAATACGTCTGTGATTTGCTTCGTCCCGACAACCATTCCGATTGATTTAGTTTGGCACTGCACAAATTCTGAGCCTGTCTACAGATGTTCGAGGTCTTGATTTGACGAAGAATCTGCTGCCTAGCTGGAATACGGTAGCCTCGATTGCTTGCGAATTAACTTACCTGGAAAGACTAGCTCTCAAGTACGCTTCCTATCTCCGTCTCTTCATTTAGAAGACTCTTATGACGGTCAATCAGCCAGAACCGTTTCCTTCTACCGTCAAACCATACTCTAATGGCATCTGCTTTTTTAAACTTGATCGAGCTCCAGCTCAACGGAACTTTAACAACCTGGCAGCAACTAACGCAGTTCTTGCTTCCATACATGCCCAAAATCGAACTCGTAGAGATAGGATACAACCGTCTTACTAAACTCTCCAAAGGCTTGACAGCTTCGGGTACGAAATTAGCATCCTCTACTATCCGGACTCTCAATCTAGATGGCAACGATCTGAGCGATTGGGGCGACATATGTCAATCTATCGATCCATACCATACGTACGCCAACGCAACTCCTTATGGCTCATCTACGTCTGATCTAAATTGTCTCAGGACAGTATTACCCGGCTCATCCTCGCATCGAATCACCTCATTAACATTACCGGTCAGGGGCTTGAAGATCCGAACGGACTCTTTCAGTTGAGGCACCTCGCACTTTCCCACAATGGGATCACCTCCTGGTCTTGTATAGATGCCTTGGCTGTACAGTGCCCTAAACTGGAATCACTCAGCTTGACCGGGAACCCATTGATAGAAGGTGATTTCCGGTGTAATTCATTGGAGTATGCACGACCTCATTGAATCAACAAAGAACAGAACTCTCGTGCTTTTGTGGTAGCTAGAGTGGAGTCATTAACGTCACTGAATGGCGCGGCAGTGAGTCACACACTTGTCCTCAGCGGATCATGCAAGTTGAAGGATATTTTCCGATATCAGATTACTCCTAAGGAGCGTACAGATTGCGAACTATTTTACCTTTCACACATTACCCAACACGGACCATCATCAGATGAGGAAAGGTTCCGGGAGCACCCACGATACCGGCATCTATGTCTCAGTGTGTTCTACTTAACCCATCCTTTTTCGGCTATCTAATATATAACTCGTGCCTTTTGAATAAACAGAGCATGGAACACCAGATACGATAGCATCACCTGCAGATCGACATCAAGATACGTTGAGCAATCGGCTGATAGGTGGGTTTTCCACTAAACGTCACCTTGTAACCCAAATCAAATAGTATCTCCGGTCACCTCGTAACCGCAGTGCTCAATATACATCGAACCTCAACGCCCCCTGCAAACGGTGATCCCATCTCAAAGATTATCCAGACCTCATCTGCAGTCATTCGGGTATTGCCGTCAATGACTTTGCGAACGCTTAGGCTGAAAATCCGCAAGACGTTCGGTGGGTCTACTAGAACAAGCCCACGTCTATACTTGCAGATGGAAGACGGCGTGGTTGCAACCTTAGAAACTGAGCAAGATACATATGACCTGACATGGTGGGGTCTTGACAATGGAACTAACATCTTCGTATACATAGACAATGAATAAAACATTTTGATCAGAAACTCCTATCAGTAGCATTCGCCTGGAATGTCAGACAACCCGACTGGAACAAGGTTTCCCTCTCCCAAATGCAAAGCGTAGATTCGGACCGACGGTACAGCTCGGAATTGGCTGGCGTTATTATTTTTTGTCCAACTTGTCATAAAGTGCAAGGCGGCGACCATGAGTTGCTGGGCGCCCAATTTAAAGTCGGCCTTTCCGGGTAATTCAACTCTCGCAAGAGTTGTAGCCTAATAACGCTGACTGATATGATCCCCTTGAAGATCTTGTTCCTACCTGGGAAACGAGGGCCCCAAATCCTTACGTCCAGAGTGCCAATCCAGGATAGAGCTAGGTAGGTACCAACGCCGATTGACCGTCATACAATTTACACGTCTCCACAAAGTTCCACGTCATAAATTTGTTTGTCTCGGCTCTCAAGAAGAAAAAATCCCAGCTAGCCTTACGGATCCCGCTGCCGTCGCCTTTCCAATGGGACGAGTCGCTTACCTGTATCCCGCATCTCCATTTGCATATCTAGGGGGCCTATCATCGTAGCGATCATCCTTGTCATCACGTTTTCTATCGTCGCGGCGACGGTCTTCATCCCTACGACGATCAGAATAAGGGTCAGGTCCTCGACGATCATCATAGCTCCCCCTCCGATTATCGTACCCTGCAGGCCTTCTTTCATCATGTTCCCTCTTGGGAGGTGGAGACCTAGGAGGACGACGATCTTCTACTTCACGACGGGGAGGAGGAGAACGAGACCGATCCCGGCGGAAGGGAGGGCGATCATCGCCTCTTGCGTATCTGTCATGCCTGTCACGGTCACGACGGTCGTCTCCTCTGTACCGATCTTCGCGGCGGTCATCACGACGATAGTTGTCGGGACCACGCTTCGTCTACATTCAGACTCAATAATGACCGTAAAGAGTACCAATTACTTACGTCATTGTCTGCCGCGACTCTGACACTTTGACCGCGAAGCTCTTTGCCGTCGAGTTGCTTGACGGCACGATCAGCATCTTCACGGGTCAAATATTCCAGGACACTAGCAGACCATCATCACCACCCGCAATGCGTTAATAAGTAGGCTTACTCACCCGTCTCCGGCGTTATCACGATCGATATCGGCGAACGATACACTTCCGGCTTCACGTCCAAAGTCTTTCAAGTCCTAATGGCGACAGCAGCGATATTAAGACACATCCGTGTATGAGCGAGTCCGGGAAACAAAGGAAATAGCCTTCAGACCACTGCCAGGCAACACGTCCAAAGCAAGGATCTCATCGGCCAGGGCCGTTCGGCATGGTTTGAACACCATATATCCCATTTCGGGTACCGGGATCCAGTCAAGTAAATAGGCCAGGCTTTGGACGCCTCATAATTTAACTCGCGCATTCGGGCCAAGGCCAGCCACGCGATGCCAACGTAAACCATATTATGCGGCAGAGAAATCTGGAAGAGGGGGACGGGGAACGGAACCGACAGAAATCCCATACCTGCCAGCTGGTGTCGCGAGAGATGCCAGAAACGATAAGGCGGTACCCCGGGGGCCTTCTTGTCCTTGGTGGCGCACGTTCCGCTTCATAGGTGTCCCTCTTGGGTCGGCTTTCTTTTGCAAATTCGACTACAATGCTGTGAGGAGTTGAGATTTTTTTTTTAGACTCCGAGGATCCATGCGCTTACTTTGTTCCCATGAAGCTTTTTCCATTGAACGAGTTCAAAGCATCTTCAGCATCCTGTTCAAAATACCAACACAGATATATCATCAGAATATTCAGCGTCAGTAATCCGGCATACCCTGGAGTTTTCGAACTCGACAAACCCGAAACCTGAGTGTTAGAAATTGACATAGTTAGCACGAATCACTTATGGTTATAAGGCTGAACCCACCAGTCATGACACGAACATCAACAATTCGTCCGTAGCCATCAAAAAATTTTGCAACATCTTCTGAACGAGCATCTTGAGGTAAACCTGTTGGTGAGGAACGCAATATAAGGATATTGTCGAGGTTGAAGCACAACAATGAGCTCGTACGGCCTAAGTACAATCGACGAGCCATGGTGGAAGAAGAAAAGAGTTGTGGTATCGGAGTTTGAAGATCGCCTTTCAAGGCATTTCGGGGCTTCAAACGCTGCGCACAGACCATGCACGGAGGCAATTGCCCTTTGTAGATCTATTCAAAATTTCAAATCCTTTTCCTTGCTTTCTGTATTTTGGTCAAAAACCTCAAGTTTCCGAGGCTGACTTTGACTTCTCATATAGGTATAATAGCCACTGTTCAGGTCGAAATATTGTCCGATTTTCTCATTCAAAGACAGCTTCAAGACGAGCATCCTGAAAGCAGTACAAAACAATGAACTCTAACACGCAGTTGTAATAACCTTGTCAAGCTCGACTTGTATGGATTATGTGATATTGTATGGAGCGACGAGTAAGATAAGCAAGAAAAAGAACTAGGGAGAATACAACACAACATGTAATTTTCGGAAGTTAACTTAAAACACAGCGACACCTTCATCAATGTTGAGCCCAATCGATAGTGTTAATATCGATCCCTTCTTGTACCATCTCCCAGAGCGGGCTGTGAAAATACACGGTTAATGACTAGGACCTCTTAGATAGTTCGTATGACTTTACCTCATATCACGTAGCCTTTGCACAACAGCCACGATCTTTTGAACGACGTAATCTACTTCAGCTTCTGTCGTAAATCTACCCATGCCGAAGCGTAAGGATGAGTGGGCCATATCCTCGGCAGCACCAAGTGCACGAAGAACATATGAAGGCTCTAATGACGCGGAGGTGCAAGCGCTACCTGAAGAAAGGGCAATGTCCTACAAAGATCTGATCAGCTATTGTTGACCTATGCTACAAACGTCCTACCTTCAAAGCCATCAACAAGCTCTCTCCCTCGACGTAAGCGAAACTCAGGTTCACGCAACCAGGATATCCATTCACATCACCGTTACGCACAATGTGATCCACTTGAGAAGTGACACCCTGTATCAACCGATTGGCAAGCCCTGAGACGATGGCATGATCCCTCTACAACAGAGATAGATCAAAATCACAGTCACAAACAGAAAAGATAACGACAAGAGCTCAGTACCCCTGCACGAAAGATCTTCGCCTGGCCAGATAGCAACGAGAATATAAACCCAGGTTGTGTATCCACTAGGCTCTATTGACTCATTCGAACGAGCATACGTGCGACTTTCATCATTGCTCCCGTTATCGCCAAAAGGAAAACTTACCGCCATTTCTAGCTTAGCGATTCGAGCAGCTTCTCCAATACCCACAACCAGTGATGTCGGCACTGTCCCACTTCTCAACCCTCTTTCTTGCCCACCGCCACTCATGATCGGTTCCAACCTTACTCTAGGTCTCCTCCTGACGTAGGCAGCACCGATGCCCTTTGGTCCATATAACTTGTGTCCCGAGATGCTCATAAGGTCAATGTTCATTTCGTTAACATCCAAGGGAATCTTTCCTGCAGCTTGTGCTGCATCAGTATGGAAATAAATACCGCGATGTTTTCGAACTATGGCGCCGATTTCTTTGATTGGTTGGATGACACCAGTCTCGTTGTTAACGGTCATAATGGAGATGAGTGAAGTATCAGGGCGAATAGCGGCCTCCAATTCATCCAAGTTGATGATGCCATTCTGCTGGACACCTAGGTACGTCACATCGAAACCTTCTTCTTGGAGCTTTCTACAGGAGTCTAGAACGCATTTATGTTCCTGTGAAGCGCATGCTCTTAGTATGACTGATTCAGCCCATAGACAAGGAACTCGACGCACAGTCTGTGTCGTAATGATGTGTCTCTTCTTCTCTTTATTGAATCGAGCTACACCTTTGATAGACATGTTATTGGTCTCCGTAGCCCCAGAAGTGAAAATGATGTCTTTTGGGTCAGCCCCAATAAGGTCTGCGACGTGCTGCAGGAACAGTTATGAATCACACAGCCCTGAAAACAGAGAGAATGTATACCTTTCTTGCCTCTTCTACGGCCTTTTCTGCCTCCCATCCGTATGAGTGTGTACGACTGTGTGGATTCCCGTATTGGTCCGTGAGGTATGGTAACATAGCATCCAGCACTCGGGGATCGACTGGGGTGGTAGCCTATGATACCATTAACAAAGATTCAACACAGTTTTGCTATAGTCGCACCTGCATATCAAAATAAATTGGCCGAGCCTTGTCTTTCAGCGAATCTTCCCTGAGTGGCATCTCGAGCTTGAAACCGAGCATGTCTAGTAGAACATTAACAGAAGCCCTCTGAGTAGGCGAAAGCTAAAAAAAAAACACACCAGCCCTGGGACTAAACAAATTGTCATCCTGATAGGTGGACGGAACATCGACGACACTGGCTCTGTCGGCGCCAGAAGGCTGAATCAAGGTCCTCCGACTGACTGGAACGGCAGAGACAGCGGCCCTCCTCCGCGTAGCGCGTAGAGCTGAGCGACGGACGCTAGACAACATGACTGTGATTGTAGTAAACGGCAAAGAGCAGGCTTGAGCACGTTATTTAAATTCCGCGAGTATCTGATAAAAAAAGTCGGCTGCTGGCGACTGCTGCAAGTGACAGATCTCTTACGATGGTCGCAGAACTTTTCTTCTTGACTTTCTGGCAATAAGCTCAGTCGTTGAACGTTCCTTGCGTATCGTATGGGAACCCCCAGGTGTTGTCACTGGGCCGGCTGATGTATACTGCGATGTCACAAAGTACAGCAGATTGGAGCTTCAAGTTTCCGCAGCTCCGCAGAGGGGTCACACAGGCTGTATATAAAACATCGATTGATTTCCTCAACTCCACTACTCCTAGATATTCTCTACAACCATGTCCAACACCAACGAGAAATCCACAAGCAACACGACCCAGTCTTCAGACGTTAAGGAACCGACGTTCTCCATCCAACCCCATCCTGCCGTATGTTCTCCCGCATCATCCATCACGCCGTCCGGAAGCTGATGACTTCATCGCATAGAGAACGAACGATCCTCGAGACCTCGAAGGCCCTCAACTAGGCGCAGGCTTGAACAGTAAACCTGAATTTCAGGCTTATCACGCTAAAGGTCCCCACATTCCCAATCAAGATGTCATCAACAGTCTCGAACAGCCAGCCGTAAGTCTTGCATGTTGTCGTCCAATATTCCTGTGTTGACGTTCCATTAATAGAGTCGAGATGAACTGCGTGCTCGGACTGCGGAATTGAATAAATAATGCCGGCATGGACCACATAGGCTACACACCATTCCGATAATGTAACTGTAATAATTCCGTCTTGTATACGAACTTCCGGCTCCTGCATCCCAAATTCGAATGGTCTTGATATCACCAGAGCTTGGCACTGACCACCTGTCATTCAGTGAGAACACGGTATGGTTTTGTCCACGTCCGACCTGACCCTCCAACGCCCCTGATAAGTCCCCTATCAGCGTATTTCAGCTCGCGATGGTTTGAACCTCGACACTACTCCACTAGCAGTAGTTGCCGTTAGTATCTTGGTCCGAGAATCGATAGTAGATGGCGGTCCAATCCATAGAAAAGGAGACAATGACGAAAGGTCGATGTACGCTAAAATGTCGACGTTGCCGTTGATATATTGTCCCAGTAATGGCGCAGAAAAACCAGAGGTTATTTCGCTCGTCACTGCATGTTGTACCGGAGATAAAGACAGTAAACCACTGAACATGAGGTTCGCTATCGGGAACAGAACGCTCAGTCCATCAGAAATGGAATTTGAAATTGTGAAATAGTAACTTGACATTGAACCTCTCCGCTTCTAGATACCTGGACCGTCCCAGACGTCTCACCGTTTTCTGAACGCGCTCTCGATGTTCTGTTTGGGACATATATGGAGATCTGGTACTCTTGTTTGCCACACGCATCGGCCTGACGCAGAAGAACTTGTGAACGGACTTCGAATAACTTTACTGTCCTTGCAGGAATTATTCAGTGTCGCTGACCATTATTATTTGTGCGACTGGCACATATAGTATTTCAGTCGGCCGTTCAACGTGTCGGACTGGGCCCTATAGTACAACCGGACAGCTCACTCAACAGGTTTGCAGCATCTTCTGGAATCTGGCTCACGATGACATTCATGTACTCTCGCTCAACGTCTTTCAACTTTGGTCTCAGATGTAGATTTCGCCCTGCTATATAGCCGAAAACCATCCTCGAAGTCCGAATCTCAGGACATTGCTCTTGGAGTATGTGATTCGGAATACGGTCCTAGCCACTCTGCATCTCCGAATTACAACGTCAATATGAAGAGCTGCTGGATGTCAGTGCTCCTCATACTGCCCTCCTGACCTCATCTTACTCATTCCACACCTTGAGTTCTGAAAGCAGTCTTCAGAGACGATTTCGCCTCTCCTCCTCACCGCTGCTCAAATGGATGTGCGGACGCTAACCATTGCATGGGTCTCTTTCTCCACATCTAGATGCCGAGCGTCACGAAGTGACACAAACCTCCACTGTAATCCTAGTGGTCATGTTTGTTCAAGATACTGTTAGAATGAATATCGCGCACGAGGACCGAACAATAGTGTGGCTGATCCGAGGCTACTATTCCTCCCCCCGCAATGACCTCATAATAGCCCGTATAGTACGTTTCCTCCATCGGTATTCTGTAGACCGGCTGTCTGATTACATGATCAGGCCCTGCAAGAATAGTTTCTGCGTGGCCATTATTAACGGCCTTAACCCCCTCTGCAGGGAGTCCGAACTACCACAAAAGGACCCTGAGCGCTCGTTAGAGGCTACATCAAACCTCGCAAGCTCAGGTTCGAGCTCGACTCTATCACCGCTGAAAGCAAGTACAGACGACGCGACCCACTAAGAAAATGACTGCTGTCCTGGCTTATCGGGACTCTTCGTCGGATAATCTCAACTGACAGTTGGTGATCTAACTGCAACTCTGCACATTTCTCTCTTTCCCGAGCTGCATACTTATATCATAGCCGCGATACAGCATGGCTTAATGAGTGAAACAAAGTTGATGATGTCATATTGAAGCGCGAAGTGAGCATACTTCGAGGGGTGTGAACAGCCAAGGTGTAAGAAAGGTGCGAGTTGACATATATCCTATGTCAATATGCCTTCCTTCGTGCTTTAGAAATGAGTCGTGAAATTTCTACTGCATTTCAGATTGTCACAGAACCTCTATCATATTTTCGGCCCTACGAGTCCAGACGTTCAAGATAACCAAATTGATGTCGGAATGAGTCGGACAGAGCTCTTTGTTTCGACGCACGTTCAAACTGACACACAAAAATTCGAATGATTACCTCTTCCGTAATGCATCAAATATTGAAGTTTCCATCTATGAAATTGTTTTTCAGAAAGCGCTGGTTTGGTCACCGGGCTTCAAACCTTAAGAACGGCGATGATAACGGTCGGACGTTCGATCAGAAGGAGACAAGACACCAACAAAGAAGCTGGCAGAAACTATATAATTGCTTATCTCTGTTTGTCGAATACAAATCCAGCCCACCCCATGGTCGGCGGAGACCCTGATGACCAAAATAAATCCTGATCAAAAAGAATGCGACAGGGAATCCATCATCCAGAAGAAAATAACCCTGCGAAAATGAAAAGGCGCAGGTAGAAGGAGTGGGGCGTATTGGCAGCCCAAGAAAAAAGAAAGCTGGGGTCAAGACCCGGTAGCAAACACGGTGTACTAAGAACTCATGAACTTATGGAATTCGCGTTGTAGAAGATACCCACAAAAGTTCCAGAAGTTTTCGATTCATCGAGAGATAAGGAAAAACACATGGATAATAGCGTACACAGTCCTTTCAACAGGCTACAGCGATGTTAAGCCACAACATTTAACGTGGTGGAGGGGGAAGAAGCGGAATGCCGCCAGACAATGAGGATGAGCCCCCAGAACCAAATAAATCACCCCCTCCGTTATTTTGCGCTTTAACTCGACCAGGAATCGCGATAGAAAATGTCTGCCCATCCTTCAATGAGTAGTCTTTTTTCGGTCCAGCAGGTATGTGCGGAGATGGCTTATCTGACGTTGGTGATGGCGGATTCAGTCGAGCCTTCCAACGTCTGCATCAAAGAAGCGGGCGGTGTGAGGCAATCGTAAATACAAGGAAAATGAGATCGCCGTACTTTGTGTAATCCTGTAGGGCAACATCTGAAAGCAGGACCGATAAGATTGATGTTGAACCTCGTGTAGTCCTCGTACTCACTGAAATCAAAACTATCTGAGCGTTCGAGAAACCCCATACCGATATAGGCTTTCCTCCCAGAATCCTCGACTCTGACAACGAAATATCGTGAAGAATCAAGAACGCCTTCGATTGATGGTTTTGCCGGATCGTATTCAGTGCTAGCAAATACTTGTGAAATCTCATCAGCCATAGTAACACGACGTCTCAAGCGCTGAAATTGCTCGTACGTTCGCCTATTCGCGTATCAAATCTCGGTCTTGTACCAACATATAATACAACGTACCAGTATTGGGGTCCTCGAATAGAATCGTGGCGCCAGCAGATTTCTCGATAACCCTCAATCTGCCCTTCCACAATGGGCTACCTAGGTCTCCCCATTCCTGAGCACGATGTCCTTCATTTTTCTTCAGTGGTGGAATCTTGAACACTAGTACAAAAACACGATTCCAGTCGCAACCCAGGTTTGCACTGAACATGGCGGTCCTGACCTGATATCTCTCGGCACATGTATAAAATCGATTCAATCTCTTCTTCAAAGGCCTCCATGATGACAGTGAAATGAATGCGGTGAGAGCAGATCTCAAAGGCTGACTTGGATCGCAGAGTGGTTGGCTGGCCGAAAAAGGAAGTGGGTTTAAGCTTTCTAGTACTACTACCACCGAAAATGTCCACCAATGGACCTCCTACCCCGCCTCTCGAGGAAACACCAGAAGTCGAGAAATCAATCGTACCAGTAGAGCCGTCTGCCCCGCCCGCTTCAACTGAATCCGTCCAATCACCCACAGCCCAGAACCAAGCTGAACCTCAAGCCCCACCAGAAGTAGATAACACAGTCTACCACAATATTTTTCCAACATTGGTTTCACTTGGGGCGGATAGGAACTACCGAGAACTCATCAACACTGCTGAATTGTTTGATTTGCGTGTGAGCATCCGAGCGATCTCTGTTACACACCACTATTTAATCTACCTCTCTGAGACAGTTTGAAAACGACGCAGAAGAGGCTCGTTTCTTGCTCATAGCCCCTCTCGTCCTTTCATATCTCATCATCGATAACCTGTGCGCATAGATCAGTATCTTTTTTTTTCACCCTCAGATAATGACAAGATGTGCTTGCGCAGTCCACCAGCACGTTATGCAATAACTCGTCTGCCGCACCCTCTCTTCGTCCACCCTCTTTCTCAAGCATTATTCAGCTTGCTTGCTGCCACCTGGGAACGAAATCATGCACAGGTTTACGCCCGATCTAACGCTCTCGTCAACCTCGTCAACGATGCCCCAAATCTCAGCGGGCTCATCCCACCCATGATCGCCACTTTCATAGGCATGAATCCAAACATCCGCATGCGCATTACGTCTCTGATTTTTTCTGGGGCACAGATGCCTTTAGGCTGCGAACTATCAACTTAATTTCAAAGGCTTATACGTCGATAACATTGTCACAGGCCGAGATCTACCTTGGCCTTCCGAAAAACGAATTGTTATCAGGTAAGTTTCGCTCCGAAAGTCCAGCACTTTATTTAGCACTGGAAATATTTTATGAACAGTCGTTGCTGAGCGTAACTGGTCATATGATGAGGTCCAGCAGATCCTGATGCCAGCTCGTCCCCAACCTACGAGTGCAAAGCATATGTATGGCTCGATATCTGGTTTGTTCTTGCCCCATTCATCAAACATACACGATCTCTAATCTTCATGTCGTTACAATAGCTCCTTCTTCTCTCTTAACCTTTGATGTCGTAGCAGATGGCGTCGTAATGCTTGAAGCTTAACTTTGAACTCTGACATAGCCTTCCGATCTCATAGATCGGAAATGTATGATATTTGGTAGATGTATCACATAGTGTCCGCTTGAAGTACAAATTGCTAGATGAATCTGAGCTCAAATTATACGTCCCAGGCGATAACCCTAAAGTGTTGACCGATGGAGCCAGTATAGCGAAAAATAGGCATCAAAAGACGGTTATTTGTGCACTGAAGTCACGGGGGTAGGCGACGAACAACATGCTTCCAATCCTTCAAGCAAAGACGATGAGCGTCGTATCCGTACAGCCATGTAACACGTGTGTGGGATAATAACAAAAGGCTCACCTTGTGATCGATAGTAGTGAAGTCTTCAGTATCTCTTGCAATATGTATCAGATACTTCCCGACTCGGTCCAGCTCTCGATCTTCCCTAGCTTGCTCCATGTGGGCTCCTTTGAAGGCGTGAATTTTGAGGCCTTCTCCAGGGTTGAGAGCAAAATTTCTGCCCTGAAAAGCGAGTCTTTGAGCGAAATCTAAGGATACAGGATCTGAACTTTTGGACGCACAAGGTCATCAACATGGATTGTATTTTTTGCACCGCTGTTTTATCGAAGAAAGGAGTTAAAGGTATAACAAGACTAGAAATAAATTGACATACAATTGTGGTAGATGATTCCAAATAATCTGCAGAGGCTTCACAGAGTGTGTATACTCCTTACCTGCCCTTTGTGAGAAAACAGTGAACATAGATGTCTTGTCCAAAACTGCAAGATTCGATCAGTAATCCAAAGTACGGCTGAGTAATCTATGGTTATTACCAAACGAGATCTGGCAAGAAAAGACCCTGTTAACAACAAATAGCGCAATCAGGAGGAAGAACCAACCTTGTAGTTCTTATCAGATCCTACCATCTCGAGTTCCACAAGTTTCGTCTCTAGCCACACCCAACTCGTCTGTGACCTAGGATACTGGCATGATCAGTGCAGGAGACATAAGAGAGACCACAGAGCGTACCAAATGCATATATCATAATATGGATAGATCAGCTCCAGAAACTCATGCAGTCCAGGCCGTGCACACTCCGCCGGTGGCAAGGCGCCTGATGTCAGTGGCTTGGTATCGAGGATGGCTGGAATGACTGGCGTATTACTGAATGGTTAACAGAGAAATCTAATTCTCGCACTATAATCGATATCTAGAACCAACAACCGTTTGCCTTCGCGTACTGGATGAATCATGTTCAGCTGCAACTTCTTGGAGTACTCCCGAACTTTCCGCAAGTTGCGCTGATCGTTGAGATACGCAACAGCAGCGGCAGGATCTGCCGTAAAGTCGAAATCCAAGTCGTTGACAACATCAGGAAGGCATTCCAGCTCTACAATGATAAAATCAACCAACGAAGTCCAAGTGAGGAATAAGGAACGACAGACGTGAGGGATCCTTGATCTCGTCGCCTTGAGGTGTCCCAACAAGACTGAATTTCTTCCCATTGACGAGTTTCAGGTCACCGCTATTACGAGAATGTTGTGCTATAGCGGTGATTCAGAAAACGACGACCAACATACATTCGTTCCTGATCAGGTGGTAGTTTGCCCTTCACCAGGCCCAAAATCTTCTGTCGCTCCTCTGGCACATTGGTCAACTCGCGCAAGGTAGCCTTTAAATCGTAAACCCTTCGGCGAGGGGCGTGAGAGTCGTCTACAAAGACACATAGCAAACCGCACCTGTCCGACTCCGCAATATCCAATGCAAATGACTTGCCCGACCAAGTAAAAATCAGATGAATCCAACATTCATCTGGAGCGATCTGACGCGATTGGATAATGAGAAGATCATTAAATTCTTTAGTAACTGAACCCACATCTTTCGATTGCGCGACGATTGTACCGTTTTCTGAGGGTTCGTTCGTATCGAATTTGGGTCTCTTCGGAGATGGTGGTTGTGGGGTATCTGCCATATATCCGCAGTCTTCTGCGAGTACGTCACTGGGCTGAACTTGAAACGTTTTGGTGGTTATGGAATATTAGGAGATTTGTTTTGCAGAGCGTGCAGTGACTTCACGTCACATATGTTTATCCTTTGGGTTTCAACATCAGAAATGTGTTCGAATTGAGAGCTCAGAGCAAGACAACAGCATGTCTAAGACTAGAATCTAACTCTGGTGTATATGAACGACAAACCCTATCTCCGTCCTTGTGCTGCTTAGTATCCCACAACGGGGCGGATGATGTATCGCTGGTTCAAACACACATTCACAGGCTCCGGGAGACAATCATATATTGTATCAAGACATCTAAAGGATAAGCAGCCTGTGATTGAACTCCATGTTCCGAGATTCGTGCTTGTGCAGTTGTGCAGGCTGAAAGACGAGTTTAAGCTCACGTGACTTGGATTTACAAACTGTCTGTGAAGCCAGGCTGAGTGACGAGGCAAAACTAACCACGATTTCATGGTGATGACCTCCAATGGTCCTGCACCTCCGGAATCTGGCTTAAAAGAAGCCCTCAGGTACACAGGAATCCCTGCTTCGTGGCTTTCCAAACGCCCCAAGCTACCTTCCCGAAACTGGCTCATATTCATAGGCATCACGTCTTCCCTCACTGGATGGTACATCTACGACCGCAGACAATGTAAATCTATTCGTCAGGAATACGTGGACAAGGTCAAACACCTCGCCAACGAACCGTTACACAGTCATGCCTTCGCACGCAAAGTCACTGTGTATGGCTCAAAATGGCCGGATGACGAGGACTCTGACCGGAGCATCAAGTATTTTCGGAAGTATGTCAAGGTTCGCACCGGTTCTTCTCCCTTGACGCGTAAACTTATTCCTTCCAGCCTGTCCTAGTGGCATCTGCGGTTGACTACGAGATGATCAATGGCAAGCGTTATGGCGACATTGCAAATCGTATCGCAGACGAAATCAAGTCACGCAGGCGTTTCGCCGCAGGCATTGACGCTCCCAAGCAGATTTTTATTCCCAGAGTCGGTGATCAGTCTCCGGAAGGCATTCGTCGACGAGAACTGGAAGGAGGGATTGTCCTCGTCGGTCGCCCCACCTTCAAAGAGTTTATGGAAGGCCTGAAACGCGGTTGGACCGAAGGGCTGGAAATCGTCGACAAGGAAGATTCTTTAGCGCGTGAACTAGAGTCTGACGGTCGGTTCGACGAAGTCCACGATGATACCTCGGGCGCGGAAAATGTAATAGAGGGCGAACCTCTGCCTACAGCCTCACGGCTCCCATCTTCTAAAAACTTATTTACTCCACCCTATCTGCGGCCACAATCTTCGTCACCGTCGTCACGTACAAAGGGCTCCAAAACCTCCGAAATACACCCATCTCTCAACCTCCCTCCTCATTCAATTGCGCCGCTGCCTCCTCTACTATTCGTCCCATTCACTAATTACCTGGGCTTCAAACAAATACCGTATATGGTCTGGGATTTCTTCAATCAGCGGCACAAAGTTCTCTCTGGCGCACAATCTGCATATAACTTGATCATGGCACGTTCGCGGCCATTCGACAAAACTAATGATTTGGATTTGGGCAAAGAGTCAGAGTCTTACTACAAGTCATCCATGTCGTCCTTTTCCAACGAGATCGAAAAGATTCGCACAAAGTTCTATAAAGATTTGCCCAAAAAACTGGAGACGGCTAGATCTCTTGCACGCGGCGCTCGTGAGCCTACAAAGGAAGAATTAAATTATCCCCCACCTACAGAAGTAGAACTGCGTGCGGAGAGACTGAAGAAGGAGTTGAGGTGGAGAAGTGACGTTGCGGGTTGGGATATTCTGAATCCAGAGCATCCTGTTGCTTACGATGATCGGTTCGACGACGCATTACAAGTTTTTATAGACGTACCCACAGAGCCAGTACACATACAGTCCTAATTTACATGGATTTAATACAGTCTGCCTACACAGTTCTCCTTAGCCTACAATGTCTACAGCATCGCTGTTCAACCACGCTTCGAATTCAGCCAAAGGGTCATAGAACATTTGATCTCTCTCGCCAACTTGCCCAGTATTTTCCGTCTCGTCCTTAGTAACAGGTAGAACGAAATTAGGCAGCGCATTGACAGGTTGTGAATCAAGGGTCAAGTCATCATCTTCATCCAGAGTAAGGTCTAGTATAGCGTCTTTGCTCGGTGGCGCCAAAGCCGTCGGGGTTTCGTACAGAGTCTGGTCAGAAGCGAGGTCAAATCAAGGAGGAATTTCAAGGTAGGTGCTAACCTCGTCGGAAGATACAGAGGTGTGCTGCCAACCAGAGCCTTCTGACCGAGTTCCGTTTACTTTTAAGCGCTTCGACGAGGGTATGGTATCTCTAGTCCGATTGTTCATCTCTCTAGAAGGTGAAGCAATGACAGATGAGCTCTTTCCACTCCGATTTGCAGTTTCCACAGAAGCACAGATCTCTTCCAACGGAAAGTCACGCAAGATAGCATCCATCTCTTCATCAGAAAAGTCTGTCACAGGAGAAGGCGGTCGAATGTCCTGCAGCATCTCAACAGTAGAAGGCTGAGAATTAGAGGAATTGATACAATCGATCTCCTTTTCGTCAGAAAACTTGATGTCTGTTCTTTCAGGTAGCCTCTTCCGTTTTGCAGGGATTCTAGAGGAGACCGCTACTCTACCATCCATTTTCAAGTTCCGGTTGTTTGGTGTCAGCCAGCCGCCAACCGTACCCTCGGGTTTACGCTGAGGGTCCAAGTCGTCAAGAATAGTTGCAACACGAGTCTTTGAGGGTCTGGACTTGGCGTCATCGTTCTTTATAACAGCAGGCGAATTGTGGCTTTGTGTCATGCCCAAGTTTGGTCGAAGTGCAGTGGACGAAGTAGATTTGAGGTTCTTTGGCCTAAGCGGAGGTTTCCCAACTCCCTCCCGACAGCTACGAAATGTATTCAGTCGTCTGCGAGTCACTGAACTCGGCTCAAGTTTACCAGATATGTCGACACTTAGTCTTGTCCTTACAAGGATGATTGCAGCTGGGAGAACGATAAGATGTATGACGACATACGCGAAAAGACGTACGCATAATTCCCATTGGGAAGGCGATCAGGTTTCCAGTCAGACACTTGAGATACAGAGGACGGAGGTGAGTCCATGCCTCTTATTCCTTTCTTAATCGGATCCTTTCCTGACTCAGAAATCAGAAATCAGAGGCAGCACAGTCGTGATAGTCTGACAAAAACCTTCAAGCATGGTCGAATTCAAACTGGCAACTTCATCCAGAAAATCTTCCTCCCAGAATGTCTCGTCAATACCTTCCAATAGATAGCCCTACTGAACAATTAGACGATAATATTTCTAGCTTGCGCACTCACCACTTCCGTCAACGGTTTGGTGTCCATTGTTGGATATTCGTCGGCCTTAATGTTGGGCCTGAAGGTTTTCGAAATACTGTCTCCGGCAATGGTTTCCTGTTTTCAAGACATGAGCTAAATATCGAAGTTCGTACTTGTATACCGCACGGATGTAATAATCGTGACGATGGATTGACTTGGTTTTGTCAACAGCGCAGTCACAGAGAAACGCTTCATTTCTTTGAGCGACCTTGTGCTATAGAAGTGGTTAGAGCATGAATATGCCTGAAGACACCAAATAATTCACGGAATTCTGCGATAGTCAATGTATTCATTGTCGGAATTCACAGTTAAAACTGAGGTCATTTCAGTCATTCGACTCTTTCCCTTCTTCAGATTGGATTTGACTAATTCTTGCACCAACCCGCATTCGATATCCAAATTCACTTCTACGGGGCCTTTTCCTTTCCTCGATTCCACCGATGTTGGGACGAAGTTCAGTTTGTATTGTGGGAACTGACGCAGACACTCGAGAATATCGTAGCCAAAAGGCGAGCGGCGATTCAACAACTAATCGGAAAATTTGGTATTTCAGACAGGAAAAAAGCAAATGAACATACCGATTCGATTCTATAGGGTTCCTGCTGCCTCAGTGCAGATATTGAAGCGATTCCGTTTTCAGCTAAGACCTAAAGCAAAGGTCAGACCACTAGGAATCTGAGAACGCCGTACAGACTTTTATGCTACGTAAAGGGGAGTCAAGGTTATCGTCAACTTCAACATGCGACAACATACGATTTTTCTCCAATTTGTTCAATCTGGCGCAGAACAAAAGGTCGATCCTCCCAGGTCTTAGCAGATAGAAACCGGAGGCTGTTCATCATCAACAGTTCAGATATATGCAAAACCCAGGAACTGAATGGACCTAGACCAACACTTCGAGACCATGCTTGATCAAGCCGCCCGATTTCTTGACGATCGCAACCTCAATAGCAGCTACAGCTAAAGTATAAGGATTCAAATAATAAACGATAACAAGGAATGGACCTCTTGCAATACGACTGATATGACGGAAAATGGACAATGCTTCTAAAGTCGGTTGGGAGTCCGCGTTTCTATATTCTGGAGAATTTAGTGATATTCCCCCCAGAATAGCCTATTTGAGGGAGTGGCATTAGTTCGTTTACCATTGAGATGCCAATACATACTTGGAGAAGAATGAAGACCTTGTCTCTTGTATTTTCCACTTTCTTCAGAGTATAACGGATTTCGTCTCGTGTCCTCAATTTGTTATAGATCTAGGGTTTCGTTAGTAATTCAGTCATTCCTCAAATGCGAAGATGCGCCACCTGTTTCTCTCCACCGCGGATTTTCAAATCCGAAAGCCTGCAAAATTTCAGTAAAGCAATCAGCACCGCGGTGTTGGACGAACTCTTCTGATCCTGATAACGTTTCCAACTATGATTTGATCGTGAGTTTACGAAAGTATCACATGAGTAAATGACCTACAATTTCTTTCACTCCAGCTTTTGAATCAAGGGCCAGGATCAGCTGCATCTAAGCAAAGAAATTTTCACCATCGCAACAGAAAACGAACATCATAGTGATATCCTACCGTATTCTGTCTGATGTAAAACTAACAGATTATGAGTAAAAACTAGTAGATTTGGTAGAAATTTTCAAATAGGACTTGCCTTGCTCATAATATCCCCAAATTCTGTTAAACACAGTTGATCACCAACGTCTTTCTCATGCTTGACCAATTGACCCTCCGTGAGCAACCTCACACTTTCCATGACCATTTCATCTAATCTTTCCTGCCATGTCTGGCGTTCTCCCTTTCCGATTGCGTAATGTTTCGGATTTCGCTGCAATCGCTGAAAGAGAAACGAGTTACGCAGCCACTCTTTCGCAGACTCGATATCGATGATCGTGCCCAGACCAATTTCTGAATTGACATGTTCCGACAGATTCACATGAAGACACGACTCCAAGACGGTTTTGCCTTGAACCAGACCTGTATACTTACGTTCAAGCTCTGATTCGCACAAGATAATCGCCACTCCTTCTTTATCTATACACGCATCAGAGGACGACTTTGGTCATTAAATGGCTGTCAATACCAAACTGTGGGCGACCCTAGAGTGAGCGCAAATAAGTGGGCAGTGGACAGTTGACTTTGGTATGATACTCACAGCACGGCCAATCATTTGCATTATATCAAGATCCGAGTATTCGACCATTTTGCTATTTTGGAACATTTTCACACCCTTTATCACAACGGTGTGCGCCGCTGTGGGAGTTTCTAGAAAATCAATCTGCACGAGCTCGATAAACACGCACGCAAATTTACCCCTACAGCCAAAGTCTGGAAATAAAAGCTTATTGAACAAGAGGGTGATAGAAGACTGAACCAAATGCATACGGAAGTAGCCACGACAACTGTCAGGGCCTTCTGTTTGTACAAGTCTTCTGTAGATTTTCTATCGCCAAATTTCATACCAGCATGGTGGCACCCAATGCCGGCAGCCGCCAGTTCTGTTCAATATGATTATAAGCTCTGGAGACAACGTTCAACTTTTTACTGACGATTGAGTTGCTTGTCTTCGAAACGAACACCGATAGATCTGATGTCATGCTGGTAAGCAAGCTGCCTGTTCTAGTTGGAGAGGTATTACCCTCTCGGTTTCGCCCAGGGTAGAGTTTGTTTGGCCTTCTGAGCCGCATCAAAATCAATTAACAACTGCCCAGCAGTCGACATAACACCTGAGTGACGTGTCAGAAATTATATCGGGTGTACTCTAGAGAACGCTAGATACTGACCCTTCCTCGTGGACACAAAAACCAATATTGGCTTGCCGTCCGCATGCTGTTGCAAAACACCGAACAATTTATAGTCCAGCACGCGTTGGAAGACAAAATCGTTCTGATTCTTGTTGCGGGCAAATCCATGAACATGCTTAGTGATTTTGCAAGGACGGAAATCCTCGCCAAACTTCACATGAAAAAAAAGCTGAGAACTGTTCAAAACTGAAAGATGGATATAATCCAAACCTCAAATATCTTTGCGCCACTTGTACGATCGGAGCTACCAATCCAGTTCGCTACGTCTTCGATATTCGGCACGGTAGCTGAAACAAGGATGAAGCGAACGTCGGAACCGCGGAGTTTCATTCGTGAGATGACAACCTCGAGGGTGCTTCCACGAGACTCGTTCAGTATGTGTACCTGTCATATATAATGAGCAACCGGAGGAGTTCGAAAGCACCATGGCGGGAGTGACCTCATCGACAAGAAATAATTTAATTTGGGATAAAATACTGTCATGATCGCGCCTATAAAGCATCGGCATTGATAAATCAGTGACTCGGTGATCAAGCCCTCGCACCAGTGTCTTGTGAGGCTATCCCACTTCTCACCCTAGGGACGACCACAAAGGGTGTTAGGGCGTTCAAGAAGTCAAGAATTGCATGGTCAGCGAACCGTAGTGATTCTATTGGGCGCTTAGTATACTTGCCGCGTCCGAATTATAACAAAGCAATGGTCCGGCTCACATAATAGAAGCGCCCTTAGCATCTCCCCAAGCGCTTTTCCCAAATTGAACCGTGTCCCCGGTGAGTTCGCAGCCTAAGGAGAAAGATCAGTGCCGTCTAAATCTTTCGCACAAAGAACCGACATTTTATCCCCAAGGCCTCAAATTTTGTCGTCCAATCTTTGAAGCGTTCAGAGCAGAGGGCCTGTGACAACGGAGATAACTATTTTGCGTGATAACACCGATATAACGTGTGAAATGACCTTTGTTGGAGCCATGTAAACACATTTGGTCGTCTGGGGATCATCAAAGGACTCATTGAGCATGCGAATTATAGCAAGTTCAAACAGAGTGGTTTTTCCGCTTCCAGTAGGAGCTGAAAACAAGTCAATTATTGATCACGCAAACATTGCATGCGATGATACTCAACCAGAAATGATCTAAGGTCAAACGCAACTGATCAGAGAGCCTGTGGCGTGAATTGTATGTACTAAAAGTAACAAATACCATGTTGTGTGCAGTATACATCAACTACAAGGGAGCGAGACGTAAGCCGGACCTTACCGCTACATACCAAAACGCACCGTATCAAAACATTTGGATTGAATGGCATTGAAGACACCGAATTTGAACATTGTACGGTATACATCGGCTTAATCATCGTGAGCGAGCAGTGCATTTGATAATGAGCATGAAACCTACGAAGATCTGATACCGGGCGAAGTCTGATTCCGTGACTATTTTGTAGGCTTGTTCTATCAACAGAAAAATCTTGATTGTTGTTATGTGCAGGGAGTGGAGGTGGTTGGCACGCGAGATCCTGTTGCCTACTCGAGGTCGATGGATACAAGTCTATATGCGTTCAGTTCCGCGTCGAACAATAAGTAATAGATCAGATGTGCATCTCACATGAAACAGGTTGGCGATAAGAGTTACGAGAATTAGATATCGTATTTCTCAAATGGGCATTCTGATACTCGACGGATCGTCCTGATGCTTGGCTTGCAGTATATTGACCGAAAGACTGCGCAGAAGCCCGATCGGATCGATTCAACGGCGGCAACTCAGATGAAACGTCGACACCTGGATATACGACCATTAAACATGTGGATTCAATCAGGAAAATACCTATATCCCACCACTTGTATCCACACGCGAGACATTCGCTTGTTGTCTGGAATGCCTGTTCGACGCAACGGAGTGCTGCTCTAAATCAGATGGGAATTCATAATCATAAGTCTCTATGTCCTCTGCGACACCTCTTTGAAGATATGGGATATGATTGTATGCTAGTCTATGACGCTCTGGCGGAGACGGAGACGAGTTTTCTAAATCCAGCAATTAGAAAACGAAATAGAAGACACTAAACAATACGATTACAAACCGATTTCATCAACGTAGTTATCGTAATAATCGTGTTCACTGTATTGGTCATATTGCTCACCAGAAGGTGCAGCCAAAGAATCGTAATCTTCGTACATATCGTCGTCGCATTCATACAGAGGATTGTGTCGTTGAAACATGTTTTGGCGACGCATATTGCCAATCTACAGTGAATGTCACGACCGGTTAAAGTCAAAGATCAAAAGATGTCAATACAAGACGCGTCACACCACATGACCTAATCACGTGTGGCTGCCGACCGCGTTCACACTTCAATTATCACCCGCCACTTGAGCCTTCACTCTACTCAGGTTATCAACACCCCACCACTCCAAATGGCGCACAGATCAGAAAAACCCGACGCAGACAAGCTCAACGAATATATCGAAAAGTATGTACAGCCCCAATAATTCTCTGATGTCCTCGTGTCAATACAAAAACTGCGCACTTGCAGAATCCACTACTCTGATCGCTACTCAGACGACGAATTCGAGTATCGTCATGTTATCCTTCCAAAGCCCCTCTTCAAGTTGATCCCAAAGTCTTATTTTAATAATGACGAATCGGGTACCCTCCGGCTTTTATCTGATTCCGAATGGCGAGGTATCGGCATCCAGCAAAGTTTGGGCTGGGTCCACTACGAGATCCATGGTGAATCACGCACACTTCTTTCAGTTTCATCTATACCTAACTTGTCTTTGTTTGAGTTTAGCACCAGAACCGCATGTCCTCCTCTTTCGCAGACCTAAAGATTTTGAGCAGCAGTTTCAACAACAACAGCTCCAGCAACAAGCTTTGGCTTTGAACGGCAAAGCTGCTGTTAGGAATGGCAGAAAGAAGTAGATTGGTTGGGTCGGGACCAATCAGTTGTCAGTTGTCAGCCTTATTTTCCTTGGATGTCTGTGCCGCAAGTTCGTTGCTGTTTTTCCTTCTTGCTCTCCTTCTTAGAACGTATATCCTTCTTTTAAACTGCTATTCAGTTTTCGTCCAGTTCGCCTTGTTGTATCAATGTCATTCATCAAATGTGTTTCCACATACCATCAGTTTATCATAATCAAGTAATCACACTCCGAAACATTTACATCTTTGATACGGGGAGGTCGTTCCATTCAACCAAGGCCTTTGGGTCCTCCGAAACTTCCAATGAGCTTCTAAACTGTTTCCAATCTTCGATCACGACACTGCCGGCTTTCAAACTGCCTTGATTATCGCTCTCTGCCGGGAACTTCTTGACCAACTCAGAAATGATCTTCGTCAGCTCCACCCCGGCTTCATCAGGGAATGCTAACTGGAGATCCTTCTTCACCGCATCCACGGTTGGCTCCTCACCTAAGTCATCCGACCATCCATCTGGTTCTTTCAAACCTTCTGCTTGCATATGTCTAGTCAGCTCCTCCAAAGCGACCTGGCTGACTTTCTTTTGTCGTGGCTTCCTCGAGCAAAGATGCACGGAGAATTTTGCCCTTTCTGTAGAAGATGGATGGACCTGCGCAAGGAACAACGATATGACGTCTTCCTTCGACACACCCTCTAATAAATCGGCATCCTTGTCTCCTAACAGCAAAAGAACGATCAGGTAGACGATAAATGCAGTATGAAAGATAGTTACTGACGCCTGTAAAAGTCCAAGAGCCCAGACTCGATATGGGTCCAATATCTGTTAGTTTCTTCCGTCAAATTCTTCAGTCCCTCTCGCCACTTCTTCTCAAGGCCTTTCTTCTGTTCTGCAAACTCCACATCTTCCATTCCCTCCAGCTTAGCTTTCATATCACACAGGAACGCCTCAACACGTTCCTCTAAATACATAGGATGTCTCTCGCTTTGCACTAAAATCTTCAGTCCAAATTGCACTTGTCCGGGCAAGATCCAGGGAATGCACGAGACGATATAACCAAGTTGTTCCTTGGTTCGAAGGACATTGAATGCAGGTTCGGAGAGAATTTGGGAGAGAAGTGAGGCAATGACACGGAGTCGGGCTTCATTGCGAGACCCGATATGAAGGTAATAAGTTAAGCTGGAATTTGGCTCGTTTGGGTTTGGGACGGGGACCGTCCAGACGAAATCAGAGGCTTAAGAGTCGAATTAGGTGTATATCAAGATACCACCATGTCACACAGTATCTTACCTTTAGGAAGGATTAGAGATCTATCGACAAGTTTCAAGGATCCCACAGGAGAAGCCCCTAGCATTTTTTCCGTCATGTCCGCGATATTGATCGCTTCCTGTACAAACAAATATATCAATGCAAAAGTTGAAACGTATTTGTAGTACTAACGTCTTTCTGCATATTTCCGTTGACCAGTATTCGCACACTAACTCTGGAATACAGCTCCAGACTGTGTTTCTCCAGCTCGTCCACAGTAATTGCTTTTTTGAACAAGCCAAATCCATATAACAATATATGATCATGGAAACGGACACGTACAAGGTATTTCCGGGAGTTTCTCATGCAACAACCATATTTTCTCCGTTAGCGCAGACTTGGCAAAATAATCAGAAATCTGGTATGTCTGGCCTAAGAAGAAGTTCTCCCAGTTGCGTTTAAGCTAAACACGACGATTCATGAGTATGAAGATAGGCAATGGTTCCCAAACCGTACCTGCTCTTTCACTACTGCTAGCCTTTCTGGCTTAATTTTCAAACCCTTGATTTTTTCTAATAGGATACCTGCGAGAACAGGCAACTTATCGTTATATCCTTTGACAGAGATGCTTATTCCGAGCGTATTTGGAGCGAAGTTATACGATAATCCAGCAAGATCTGCATCATAAGCGAACTCGGTCAACGAGTCGTTCACTAGATCAGAAAATAGCCTGATTAACGGAACCTGGAGTGAGATATTGTAATCCCAGCACAAGGAAAGCTATTTACCTTGTCATGACAGACGTTCTAGGAGAGGAATGTGCACAGGGGCTAAAGTCCATTAATGGGGGAGAGTCGTATAACAGATAATCATAGCATACCTGCGGATATCAATGAGCACTTGGGCCTTCGGAACCCAAAATTGATCATCCGTCTTGTGCCAAAGAGTTGTGATGGGAGTTTCGCGAATAAGATGCGGGCGCTTCAACGGCTTCGAATAAAGGATTCAGATGACGTTAGCACATGTCCGGCAAGAAGGTCCTTACTTGATCCACTTCTTTCTTAACAACATCTAGCTTGGTAGGCAGAAATTCGTTGGGACCAGGAAGAAAGAGTTCAGGAATATCATTAGGACAGTTAGCCTGAACATTTAGAGAGTGATCAACCATTGACAGAAAAAGAATGCTTTAAACTCACCTCCTTTATTAGGTTATCGTCGAACTTTTCAACCAAGAACCCTGTACCGTACCATGGTTCATAGTTCCATTTCAAGTCATTGTCGGCAAAAACGCTGTTGAGCTCTTCAACCCGCGCCATTAGCACGGCTCTGCCTCTTCCGATGGTCAATGTATCCAGAATCTTTCTGACTTCTGCCTCCCCATCACCAGCTTCGTCCCATTCCCAGATCAATTGAGGAGCGCTCAAAACCATATCCCGCTCTACAGGCCATGCCATGTGTTGCGAGATCCAGACTGCATAATCATCAGGCCGCCTTTTTTCGGCAAATTTATATTTGGTTTCGTATATTGTGGATATTTCCTTTTGATACCAAGATGGGAACGAAGATGATCGGAGAAGTGACAGGTATTTAAACGTTGCGAGGATAATGGAACGATAATTGTCTGTTAGAGGTGTGAGTTCTGTAAAGTAATCAGTGGGTAGACAACACGTACGGAATCCTTCTCGTGTCAAATGCAAGGTGACTTTAAACATTCCAAATCCTCTCGTAAGGTCTTGCACGCCAGCGCTCAGACCAGTCACCCAGCCTTTGTTTTTCAAGTAAGAGTGAATGGAACCCGGACCTTCGTGGCCCACAAAGTGTGACAAAAAATTGGCAGGTTTGTGCCGCCAGAGAGGAGCCTGGTAAGCCAGCGGGAAAGAAATTTCGACTATATGGAAAGACATGATTGTTTGAACTGCAACCAGAGTCTGCGAAATCGTAAACACGCGATTTTCGCAGGAATAAGATTGAACTTACTCCCATCTCGTTCGGCCCAAACGGATGCTCTTCAGTCATGGGCAATGGCTCCCTACCACGATTGGGAATGGGAGTAAATAGCGTAGAAACTATAGAGGCAAGCTCATCTAGTGGTTCTGTCACCAAGGATCAGGGGTACCATTCGTCCACCAAGGTTTGGAATTACCTTTCCCGATCACGCAAAGTCTCATCCTATTTGCACAATATTCCTGACTCCACCATTGTACCAATCGTCGCCGAGTTTCTCTACCGACGCTTCCACCATCTGCATCAACCTCACTATTGGCCGAACTTGTAGAAGGAGAGGGAGATGGGGCACGAGAAGGATTTACACTGCTGCCACGAGAAGACACAGACGGTGAGACCTCCCCGTTGGATTGCGTTAATAAACCTTTGACTTTGAGATCTCTCGCAGCTTTTGATAAACTATCCCTATGGCCAGTTCCGAATTTTCTCCAGACGTGATCTTCTTTGGAAAGATGTTTATTGAGCTGAAATATCCTCCATACGTCGGATTGATGGTTTTTCTTATTTTCGGAATCGACAGCATTGAGTTCACGTGATGTGCACGAAGGAGAGAAGAGTGGGGAATGAAAGAATCCGGCGAAACGGTCGAGTGCGCCATGTAGAGCAGGAGTTGCGACATTGAAGTAGTAGTTTGTGTTGGAAGTCGAAGTATACGCGTTCGAGGCACCGTTGTTTTTAGCCAGAAACTTGAGATACTAGTCAGAGAGTAATAATGAAGGACCAAACCCAGCACACCTCGGAATATTCATTTTCGCGCGGAAATTGTTCAGTGCCCTGTGAAAGGGAGAATAAATACAGAAAGGGCAAAGTTGAGAACCCCACAAACCATGAATAGCAAATGTTCGCAGAAATGCGCCAAACCCGGCATATCATCCTGGAGTCGTGTCAGAAAGGGCTATGATTGCCGGGGAAGACACTCACTGGGTCATACAAATGGCCAACAGCAACGTCGAGACTGGCAGCTGCTTTATCTGCTTTTGCATCATGTACCAGCATAGCTTGTAAGCCGTTCTCAAGACGAATGATCATGTAGTCCCTGTCATCTTGTTCTGACTTGCGGATATCCTTCGCATACACGCTGTAACTGGGGATCTTTCCTTGGGAATGAACGGGCACCCAATGGGAGCCGGTGGAGTACAGACGGGCCATGGGATGTGATGATCTATGGATGGACTCTCTTAAGAGGCGAGTGGCGAAAGCAAAAGAAATCCATGGTTGTTGCATTACTAGTACTAGTAGTCCGGTTGAACTAGTAGAGTGTGACCGCGACCGAAGCGGTTCTCACCGGACCTATCCTCTCACTGCATGACCTTATCTTGGCAAGCCTTATCATCTGAATCCTTTTCCTGACCCCATAATCATAGTCTCCTTCTGCTCGTCGCTCTGCCTCTAGGCATCCTAATGAACTGGATATTTCCGAACAGATGTCCTTGGTCTTTTCTTCGCTCGGGTGGTCATGTCTATTTGGTACTGGATAGCAAAGAGAACTGTCGACCAGTCAAACAAAAAACTTCTGCCTATACAAGACTTACGACAGATGTCCAAGCCTCTCAACTCGTTACATACTCGACTCTTAGTTTCTTAGGTAAATTCTTATCCTCACGACCATGCGTTCTCATTCACATGCAATCAGCTCGCTGCAAATATCGTACTCTGTATTGGCTAATACATACTGTGTATCTGTTGAAGTAAAGGGGTTGGAGCCATACTTGTCGCATCAATTCCAGGCTCGATTTTGTCATGGCCGCTGGGGCCAACCAACATGCTCCTCCTGTACTTCATCCGATGCTTATACAGTTATCCGTAATTGCATCTTTGCTTCTGGTTCACACTTTCATATTCTGGTGCTCTCCAAGACGTTCATTGTAGAAAGGAAGCTAGCCAACAATATGGTCGCGCACCTCCACGACCTCAGGTTGGGGTCACTCATCATGATTCTGCATCTGATGCCCCCAGAGAGCTACGACGCTGACCTGGACTAAAACAGGGTCGGTTCTCTGTTATACTGTGAAGTGGTGGTGACGAAGTTGTATCCTGCGCCTCGGGGAAATTAGAGCCGCACGCCCCAATGATCAACAATGCCCCTGCAAGGCCCTATGTCTTATCGGCAACCCAACAACTTTTCTGTCTACTCTTGTGGGTTAGCAAATTCTCCAGTTGAAATTCATGGATCCTCACACGAAAATTCATTGTGCAGAAGAAGCGCGTGTGGTTCCGGGAACCAAACAACGCATGCTTTTCTATTCCGGCCCTCGCCGCATTTAATACAGGAGAAGTACGCGCCGGGCATGAAACCCATAACGCGTGAACTTATGGCAACTGACTTGCGTGCTCTTGATTGCGATATAAGGATATTTGACGCCATCTTCGGCGCAAAAGGCCTTACTTTTGCTTACAGATAGATCTTAGGGAACTCCTTGACCAATGGGCCCGAGGATATAACTGTAGATCACTAGAATTGACTAACATGGGCTTCGACTTGCCCCCGCCCCGGAAGTACCACAAGAGAAGAACAGATGAAGCTGTCTGATACCAATGGACACGGGTAATTGCCACAAGAAATCTAGGGTATTGAAATGTGCAACATAATTTGTTTACTGCAATCATGTCAAGCACTACAGTTGGCATGAAAATAAGCATGTGGTGTGCTAGGCAAAAGCTCACGCTTCCCAGCAAGCCAACCTATCGTATATCCAGTCTGTTTGACTCTTAACAAAAACTAGAGTATTCTGACAAGTTCTCTGTTCGTGTGATCATTGATGACTGGCAAGTAGCCGCTCATTAACGTGGCGCTGCACTTACTAAACTCACGGTTGCTGACCCTGCGGTCATTCTGGTTTTCCTTCGTAAAACTTTGAGTCCTGGACTTGCTGTGCCATTGACCGAGCATTCCTCCACTGGCAGCTTAAAGCCTCCGGAAGTTTCCATTTGCGGCAAGTTCAACCTATTCCTCGGAGCTCATCAAATCATAACACAATCTTATCCTGATTTGCTCAAGCACCGACAAGGCTCTGTGCAGGAATCTGGGTGGAACAAAATGTGTATGTATGTTTCCAGAAATCTGTGCAAAGCACCAAGGACGACTGAGTCTACTGCCGCAATGCCGGTACTGTATGTGTCAACATGGCATTGCGGCGGTAGACTCAGTCGTCCTTGGTGCTCTGCACAAAGCTTGATTTCTTTGTCTGGATTTCCAAAATCCAGATGCAGGCGACAATGAACTTCATGTATGCAGAATGCATATCGACGATTGCACTGTGGCCACCGTGACGGAGGCGTGCAGCCACCTAAAGGTCTTTGTTCTCGAAAGCTGCCACACTCTGACCGCAAGCACAAAGTGTACTGTCTCACTTCAATGACTTATAAACCCCCTTACCTCGATGAATTCCCGTGAATCTTGTAATTCAAAACCCCCTGATCACACAACATACTCTCGAACCTCCAACACAAACCATCAATCCCCTGCGCTATTCGCGATGCTGCTGTCCCAGTTATTGGCTGGTGCAGTCTTTTTTGTCTCTCTTCTGATACGAAATGTTCACGTCTCCACGGCTCTTGTGGCTATCCTCACTTGGACCAACTACGCAACTTCCCCGGTTTTTCACACTGTCACGGAGTCCATTGATGAAATAATAATAACTCGACACTCCCGCCCTCAGCTTTTCGAACTGCTCTATGGATTACCGTCGCCCGTCTGCCCAGAGACTAGATACGCCGTTCCAGCTGTTAACTCTGTTGAACATGTGCCACATCAAATGTCTGGAGCCCTGACTACATCTCACACCCCTGTTGCTGCAACTTCCTCTATATCAACGAATCTCCTTGCTTCTATATTAGCCATTGCAGTCATATTTTGCGGAACCATTTTTATCTCTGTAGGCTTTTTTTTCGCTCGTCTACATCATAATGATGTTAATATCTTGATTATAGACCTTCAATACTAACCCTACCTCCGCAAAGCTTGATTGCGTCGTAGATTCGACGAAATTGGTAAGCCCCGATGTTACCTCTTATAATTTTGGCATGTAATCTATGTACAGGTCCCCGAATCCCTGGTGCTCGCTCTGGATCCTGAGCTGTGGAATTCAAATAGCATCATTTCCAGCGACAACACTTTGTCTATCCAGTCTCCTACTTCTTCAGGACGCTTATCTGCTGATCTTGGAAAACACACAACGGCAGACGAAGGCTTCTCAGAGCATCCATTCTCCGATAACTGTTAGCCACAAACTCTACTATATATTCTCTTTGAAGTTTCATTAACGTGGAGTACAGTTAATACCCGAAATGTCTCCACTAAGCCTACCCTCCCCTCGCCCAAAGTGAAAGAGAATAAATATCTTGCCGTCCCTAACTTGGATGTAGATTCCATGAGCGACGAAGGCTTCGCATCTCTTGAACATCGTGCGTTACAGTTACAGGCAGCTATCTTCTCATGGCTACGGTTCTCAATTGTCTTATTTCCAGTATCCAATGGTTCACATTATGAATCGAACAGCGTATCCTCTGAACAACAAGTTGTCGTATCTTCATGGCCTCCCCTCACTCCCAATACGTCGGAATCTGTATCATTGCCTTCGTCCACCGAAGATTCGGACTCCGAACCCTTTGACATCGAGGAGCGGATCCATATGCTGAGATATTCTATTACACCAAATATGGTTGGCCTTTTCCCTGGCGTAGACGAAACGAACTTGCATCACATGGCCATTTGTATGATTTTTTCTAATTAGATCTCTCCTTGTCCCTGATCACATTTCGTCCAGCTATGGAAGAATTTGCGCCCACAGAGCACGTTTGCACGGATGGACCAGACGTCAATGCATATGGTGTAAGGACCTGCAAGCATTGGTATAGATGCGAAAAACCACTACCGGAGGATGGACAAGACCCCTCCACTCATCTGGTCATCTCAAATCTCAATTCCTCCTACGTAGTCGATGACAGTGGGGATATCGTCCTTTCGTTCAAACGAATCACAGTTTTCTACGACAAGTTACGTTTGAAGCGAGAAGCTCTTCGACTTGGCGCAACCCGCATGGTTTTCTTCGTTCCGGCATGTAGGCAAGACTATCCCTACGCAGTTGTTATTTTCCCTTCGATCGACAAAGCACAAGCTGCATTTTCTCGCCTACAAGGTAGATGTCTAGGTCACACCGGAAGACATTTCCGAGCACAATTCGTATCACCATACGACTACACATATGGTGGTCGACATCTAGAGTCCTCAACGGCTGAAATCAAACCACAAATCGAGCCTCGTACGCCTGAAAAAGGGAAATCTCGTCCTGTGCGCAAACGGATTGTGCCACCTCGTTCCCCTTCAGACAGAGATGAACCACCAAAGCCCTCAGCCCCTCGTTTCCGGCGAGCCAAGAATGGGATGAGGGTTCGGATCACTGACGACACGGTGAGGACTCTATACAATTTATACTGAAGACCATCTAAAATGTCTTCTAGATCTAACTGCTTGAATGACGGCAACGACGACTTTTTTATTATATATTTCCTATCTTCAGACGTTATCACCAAATATTGTTTTATTGTTCGGATGGGCTAGTATTCAACCCTGACGAGCCTGATCAATGCTTGCAATCAACTTCACAGTCTCATCGCTTTCGACAACGAAGGAGACAACGGTCACCTGGTTTCTGGGACGGTAGCGCTTTTGTGTTCGGCGGAGCTCTTGCTGGAGTCCACTACCTGGAAGGGAAGTAAAGTTTGGCTAAGAAACGGGGCGTAATGACTATCTGGGTCAGTTTGATTGTAACATCGGAAAACTGGCCATATCCATGAACTTAAAATTGATTCAGCTGTAAAAAACCAAGCGTGGCGGCTGCATCAAACCCAACCACCACCTGAACATGTGCTTTTTCCCTGTCCACTCTTGAGCCCTTGCCAAGTTGGCGAAATACTTAAGATAAGTCAACTCCTACCTACTTCAAGTATTGACCTTCAACTTATGCAAATTCGTAGGTGATTTTACTGATGTCGTGATGAAGAAAGTCTTCGTCACGACATCACCGACGGTGAGTTTGCAACAAAATTCACGGCTCTTTTACAACAGATGGACAGGGATGCACGAACACACACACGGAACTCATCGCAAAAAGCCCTGCCACACGCTTTGGTTAAAAGTCAGAGGTCATGTAAAACACCCCACCCAACGGCTTCCCTCCTACCACTTGGATTCCGGCGCCAGCCCCACCGCCGATTCGCAAAATTCCTATCTACTGGTCACCGGGCCGATTCGTTTTCTTCCTAGTTGTTGATCGTGGCACAACGCCGAGATTGTCTTCTGCATTTGATCTAGGTTCCGATATTGATTACTTGGCGTGTCACAACAATTATACCTGCCGTCACTTTTTTGTCTTTTCTTTCTTATCAGTTTGGCTATTACATCCCACAAAGCCTTCTGGTTTACTTTTTAGCATAGATTCTATCTAGGTCGCGCTGCATACCATCAATATCAACAGCAGGCCTTATTCATATTTGTTATTTCTTTCGTCGTTCGTCGTGTTACCTATTCAAGTCTTGGATCGTATCGCCATTAATCTTTCGTCTTCTTGTCCTACTACCCGCAATCATCTGGTCATTCGAGACGCTGCGCAACTCGTCATCATCCTTGCAACATTCCACCATGCGTACATTTGTTTATAAACTCTTATTTGCGTATATACCAAGCTGCTGAAATTAAAATTGAAAATCTGCAAATGGGTTCGTCTTGAGATTAATCTATTGGGTCAGAGACAAAATAGGAAAGTACATTACCATATTTGGAGCGGTCGGAGTTACATCGCGATGACGTTGATTTGGTCTCGTGCTCACTCAACGCCGCGTGCTCTTCCTAATACAGTACGGAGATTAGCAGGTTCCAACTTTCAACCGCATTGGTCACTCGCAATGAATACCATTATCATCTCCCGCACGCCCCAGCTTTTTCGCAGTGCACTGTTTGCGCGAGCAGCGAGATCGTTTCACTCGGCCAACAAGTTCCCTTTACTAACAACGTCTAGTCGTCTGAGTCGCCCGGCAACAGTCTTTGCGTTATACCAACCGCACAGAACCGTCGCATCGTCTGTTTCTGGTCGTCCAGGATCACAGACTATCGGGCATGCAGCTCTCAACATCAAGGAAGAAGTAGGGAATTCTGCTCTGGACGCTGCAAAGGTTATCGCTGCTGCAAACTTGACTCAGGATAGTATAGTAGGAGACAAAACGATGAACAGCTTTGTGTGTGCTCCCCATTCGACGATACATAGATAACACTGATCAACTTTCTGTGTATAGTTGGGCATCACGACCTCCATTGCCAATGCAGTGCCGAAGCCGGTGTTGACGTTTGGTCTGCTCGGAGCCCTGCCATATCTCGGTACCTCTGCCACAGTCATATACCTGGCGAAGCAAGCTGGGCTCGCCACCACCGGCTCAATGTTGAACATGGACCCAGGAGTTGCGCTGACCATTCTCGATCAGGCATTGACCATTCAAGTTACCTACGGTGCCGTCATGCTTAGCTTCTTGGGTGCCTTGCATTGGGGAATGGAGTGTAAGTCCAGGCATCTTCGCAAAGCGTGCAAGAAGGTGTTCTGACAAGGCTGTATGACAGTCAGTGGATATGGGGGATACAAGGGATACGCAAGATTGGCGTTGGGAGCCGCTCCCATTTTAATCGGTTGGCCGACACTGGCATTGCAGCCTACAATGGCTCTTGTCGTACAATGGGTTGGTTTTACTGCGTTATGGTATGCCGACTTGAGGGCTACAGTGGCTGGTTGGAGTAAGAGAATGCCAAGTTGAAATCACATAACGGTGCTCAAATTCTGTTTTCAGCGCCTAAATGGTACTCCCAGTACCGTTTTTATCTTTCCATCCTTGTTGGAACTTGCATCATTGGTACGCTTGCTGGGATGTCATATTGGGGGCCGGTCGCAGGTCATGGATTGGTTTCACATGATTTGGAGATGCTCAAAGCGGAGAGGACGCAAAAGATTCCTGAGCGAAGCGGACAGACAGGTGGTGAGATCGAAGCGGTATCGACGGGAGAGAATGGAGATGTGTACGTGCAGATCAGAAGGAAGAAACGTGAGGATGAAGATAGTCACGATGAGCAGACAAGCGAACCAGAATCAACTTGAAGTTATGAAATCACAAAATCTTCAACAGAAGATGCAATTATCGTTGTACAGTATACTGTATTATCTGTGAACCATGTAACCTGCGTGAAACGGCATTTCTTATACATAAAACGATGGAATTCATAACTTGGACTCGTTTGAAAACGAATGATCAAATTCTTCTGCGGCAAAAATGCTGAAATTACGTTGTAGGGTTATTTCAAGTGGCGCCTATCCTTATCGTCAGATATCACTATCCATGTAACGTTAGCGAGATATTACTCACCATAGATGGGCTGTTCTTGAAGAGAATACGATGCAGTCGACCGGGACGCCCTCCGCGGGTCTCATCTCCGTTATATGTCAAGACATGATATCCGTCAGGGGTGCCCTTCGGTACCGGAAACAGAGGCTGTGGTCTCACGACCATAAACCCAAATGGACTCTTCGACAAAGCTGTCACTCGTGCACGATGATCGTGGGTATTCTCCGTGCCATGTAGAATATCTGAAAGCGTATGCAGAAGGTAGAACTGGGGCGGCATGAATGAAACTTTGCGCGCTGTGAACTGGGATAGGGCGTCGAGTGGATGGACAAAGCGTGTGGATACGACTTCTTGGCGGCCGCTACCCCCACCACGGCTATCTGGTGTTGGGAGGAATTGTTCCTTGGTGCCGGAGGAGAAGCCTGCGGATGGGGATGTAGAGAGGAAGGTGACGAAGAAGTGGGTGTGGAAGCGGCTGTGTCAAGCATTGTAGGTTTTTCTTTTCTTGTGAAGCGAGAATAGTGAAAGGATGGAATTTGGACTGACGTTGGGACCATGGGTGGAGTTACCCATTGAGTGAAAGGCAACAATTGGTCGATGTCTGCGGTTAGGTTGTTGTCGGAAAGAAACTGTTTGAAAGTCGTCTCTTGCCTGAGGATGGCGGTGCGTGCATTGTCTAGCGCTGCTTCATCCAATTGCGGAGGAGCGGAAGACGTAGATTTATGAGAAGCAAGCAGCAATCCGGATTCCTCAAAGGTCTCTCGGATTGCAGTCATCGCGTACGAGTCTTCGTCCTCCGGGTCCACATTTCCTCCAGGGAACACCTAACAACAGATCATCGTCATCAATAAAGAATCGTGTCGGATTGTTTCGGAATATTGAAAGTGTTTTCTTTACATGAATGCCAGCGAACGATCTCGCCTTCGGGTTCCGCTGCACGAGTAAAATCTCGTTCCGTGAGTTGACGATGAGTAAGCTTGCGGAAGGGCGAGGGATAGCAACGGGCACCCTTGAGGCAGATTTTCCCGACATAGGTCTATCGATGGAGTACCGCCTGAGATGGGTATTTGTTGTAGAGAAGAGAGAAGGTGACCGGGTGTTGTTAGCGATACAGCCGCCGCTGGCCCGGCGGACGTAGTTCATAAGTAAGTACGAGTAGAAACAGCTTGGCTAGGCTTCAGTATTCATCGATTCATCATCGGGAGAAGTATGAAGCAATTGAGTACGGCGGAGAACCTCTCCACCCAGACAACAAACGAAGCTGATAGTAAGTGCCACTTGTTCACATTCAGTCAGTCCTTGATATTAGCTTCGGTAATTGCAAGAAGAAATCCGACATGGGCTGTCAAGTCCCGTAAATTTGTATGCGAAACAGAAATATAGATTATAATTGATTGTATGGCAGATAGTACTTAAATCAACCATGAGTGTATTCAGGCTATATCGTATCGAGAGTATTTGTTCCAGATACTATGTACCATAGGAATACTTGAGTAGAGCATATAACTGACGGAAGGATTGGGTCGGAGAGAAAGCAATGTTGCGTCCCATTCGGACAGCAGTCCGGATGTCGTGGAATTGCAGTCAGGCAGTGAGGTGAGATTGCTCTTATCGCATTTCACCCACAGTGAACTTCTAAGAGGTGACGTGTCTTTATGGCGAGATCAACACCTCGAGTTCGTCCCTCGTACAGTGTTCATCGACTTGAGGTATTCCTGCTCCTCACGTTATTTATTTATCCACTCCCCCGCCGTTTATTTTGGATTGCGACAACGAATTGCTGCAGTATCCTGTGAAAAGGATATAGGAACATCTCAACCTATCCGAATAGATCCGAATAGATGACAAGCTGAGCTTTAAGTTCGATACTGAGACCTGTTATTCTTGCCGGTTTGACAAGCGCTCATATTGTCTGTAGGGCAACAGAGGACTTGAAACAGGAGCAGTCCTCTTCATGGACGGAACTGCATCTCAACTAATTTTGTAAGAACACTATGTCGGAAATAGTGTCAATCACAGGCCCACCGTTGACTGATCAGCCTGGATACGCAAGAGTACATCAAAGGCGAGTGGGGGTTGTTGATTGGCACGGGGGAAAGTTTTGCCACGATTGTTCACTAGGAAAGCGTGGGTCAGACGGGTACGAGAGAACGCATATGCGGAGATGAGGTTGTTTAGTATCCTGCTCTCACCCAGATCGTGCCTTGCAACTGGAGCCAAGAACGACATGACTCAGATGTATACAAACACTCGTGAGCGCTCGATTCGCGATTCGCGAACTCCAACAAATCAATCAAACTCGGATGTGGGGATTATCAAGTTTGACGCAAGCCAGAATGCACTTGCAGTTCTATATGAGGCTGAAAGCAATTTGATCTGTCGGAAGGTGAATCAACGGAACGCGAGGGTAATTGTATTGATCGCAGTATGACGATTGTTTCCAGCCCATTAGCAGAGCAATTGTGGCTTGCAAGCGACTCCCTAACATGTTGACAGAGATACGGTTGACGTTTTGGGGACGCTGTCTTCCAGTTTTCTTCACGATTGCCGGTAGTGAGGATCAAAGTCGAAGTCGTCAGAAGACCTATCAGGTGCAGGAGCTTGCATGCGCGTGGAAAGCTCAACATCAATGTTGTTGATTTTCTTATTTTGGACAAACACACCAAAAGTATATGTAGTGATGGATATCCCTCCCGCCCTGAACAAAATGCCGCTAAACATCCGTCTGGCGACAATCAGAAATGAGACCCTGGGGGCCTGAACACAAGTTCTTTGCGATTAGATTATCAAACGTGGCTGAATCGTCGATGTGCCTGGTATGGACTACCTTGATTAGGCGGCCTGCAGAACGCTGAACGCAGTTGCGAGGTACCAGTAACAACAAAGGCGATAGACAGAGTAAACAGTGGTATGGGATGGGTGGCCAAAGATGGGACAAGAGGCGGGACATATAGGTGTGCACGTGGCCGGCATTGTTCGATGCCTCTGATGATCCGCCAGAATCTCCGAGCATACATACACATCGCTCGGAGAACCATGGCTGTCCCGCATTGCTTTTCTGCTCTTGGCTCAAGTTGTCTCCCCCGGCCTCTGGTCCCTATCTCAAGAGATAATCAGCATTCTCTTTAATATCTCTTTTAAACGCGTCCACTTCTTCTGAACCCGCCTTCAGCAGTAGTCGCGCTATACCGGCCTATTCATGTTTGCTTTGCTGTATTCGATCTTGCTTCTATGGACCATCTCTCCGGCCTTGGCTTCTCCTATACCTGACTTGAATCTCGATTGCTCACCAGCTAGAGGTCTCTTTTGTAAAGCCTCCTGCGAATGCTCAAGGCAAGAATCCACTTCACAGTCGGTTGATACCATCTTGGGAACTGCAAAGGGTGTACAAGATAACGGTGCGACGAGATTCTCTGTTAAATATGCTTCCGCACAGAGATGGGAGCCGTCTAGTATTCAATCCACCTGGGAGCTTCCGTAAGTCATCGGGGATTTCTGTGCTTCAATGCTACGCCAAGCTAACAATTGCCATCAGCAATGGATCAAATGACCCTTCCGCTCTTCCATTGGCTTGCCCTCAGTCGAACCTGAGTAATTCTTCCATGTCGGAAGATTGCTTATCTATTGTTCTGTATGTCCCCAACTCGTCCGGAAACAATGAAAATGTTCCTACCCTCATGTGGTATGTTTGCCATGTTCTACGAGATAGCTTTCCTCACCGTGACGTCCGCAACAGGATCCATGGAGGCTCTTACGTCGCCGGTTCTGCTGCTGGTCCGGGTCTAGATGGCTCAAATTTAGCAGTTGCAACTGGATCTATAGTGGCTGTTATTCAGTATCGCTTGGGAGCTGTACGTGTCGCAACTTGATGCGTCTTGGAGCTGTGGCTGACTCTTTATGTAGCTAGGATTAATGGCCCCCAACGGGCAGAGTAATCTTGCTGTAAAGGACGTAATTGTTGCTTTGCAGTTTCTGAAGCTTGTTGTGCCTTCTTTTGGTGGTAGTGCTCAAAAGATCACAATATCTGGTCAAAGCAGTGGTGCAGATATGGTCCGCGCCCTTCTTGCCACTAATTCGGCATCGCCCTTGTTTCAATCTGCCATTATACAGTCAGATCCCATGGTAAATTTCATTAATATATTCTTGAAGTGGCAGTTCCCTAACCTTCACCTCTAGGATTATGGCTTTCTGTCCACAACTACTCATCAGATTCTGCAAGATTATTTCAACCGTGTCATTGGTTGCACATCTACTGATACTCAGTGTCTGGCCTCCTTATCCTTGGACAAGATCATTAATGCAACAAACGACCTTTACGGTCAAGCCCCCAGCCTTGACCCTTCTGTAGGAACTGGCCAGGTGAAGCACTCCTTTATATCCTGAATAGCAAAATCCTAATCAAGTTCCATTCTCAGCCCATCCGTCCTGTTCGCGATAATTCTCTCATTGTACACACTATGGATTCGACATCTCCTTTTCCCAGGGTTTCAAAACCAGTCCTGTTGTCCACTGTGCTCAACGAGGCTGGATTGTCGATCTATGGAGCTTTTGGAACACCTTTATCAAGTTCAATCTTTGATCAGCTCGTGGGAGCTACATTTGGTGATCCGCGAACGGGCATATTGTTGAAATCTCAGTTTTACAACATCCCAGTCACTACTAACGGAACAACGGATGCCCGGGTTCAGTTGGAGCAGATGGGGACTGATTATCTGTGGAAATGCTCAACCTGGTCGTTCGCAAGGAGCTGGGTTGCCAGCGGTGGCACGGCTTACGTTGGGCTGTATACAGTCGGCGCTACCTATCCGGGTAATGAGGCTGTTCCATTCTGTACGGGTAGTGGGGCCGTTTGTCACCAAGATGACATAGAGATAGTGGTACGCCATCCTTTTTCATGGTGCCTATTGTTCCCGTTGCTCACACGGACAACAGTTTGGTACGGTTACCAATCCAAACACCGCACAGTCGAACCTCATAAAGGAAATGCAAGCTCGTTACAAGGCTTTTTTACAACACGGAAACCCCAATACCTCGGGTGTTCCTAATTGGCCAGCCGCTACATCTAATAATCCTAATGCTATTCTATTGGGAAGTTCTGGGATGGCACCCGTGGGTGCCTGCGTTTCTACGTTCTGGGGTCAAGCTGTGCCTTACGATTATCAAGTTTACAATATCTGAGTATCTCTCTTTTTTATTATTCTTCCGTGGCTCGATGGGCTCGATCTGGACGTTATGTATCCCTATTTTGATTTAAAATTTCTATTAACTCGAGTCTCCAAACGCGTACCTGGCTTACATGTTTACCCCTCATATTTTTCTGTTGCTTTCAATGCGTTAAGCATTTCAGTTGACTAACTGTGTAGCATTACATCTCACCGTGCACCCCTTTTGATACTTTGTCCTTCATAGTTCGCTATCGTTACTGTTTTTTTACAAATGTTGTCAATACCAAAGCTATTTTTTGCCAAGTTCTTACAGCTTTGACTCGAACTTGGTACGAAGAACAATTGGTTCAACACACACGATAATACTTGGTATCTTTACCACAAGGTAATTTACATCTACAATTTCTTGTCGTTTATTTATCGATTTTCTGTCGTGAATAAGCTCAAACCTCGTTCTCTTCATGCGTATATCTCGTTGTGATGCATGATCAGCTCAAATGGTATCGGTAATCATTCCATCGAGACTCTTCTTGTAGCTGTGTCCAAACGTCTTCATGCCTTCCTTCCTCACCTTTCTACAAACTCTTGCAATTGCGTCGAGACCTATAAAAACGCATTTTTTTTGGTTAAAGCTGAGCCGAAAAGTACAAAGAAGGAATACTCGAACCTTTCTCAAGGTCTTCCAAGGGAGGACCGAACGACAAGCGAACAAAATGGTGGCAAGGTGAATTGAACAAGTTACGACGATGGGACGGGTTAATATCGAAGAAGATTCCAGGGATTACGATAGTCTTTTCTTTCAACAATTCTTCGAAGAAAGTCTAAACCAAGCGGTTGGAGGACAACTACGTCAGGGCCGATGGTTGGGGGAAGAAGCAAGACTTACGAGACCATTGTTCAACGGAGCAGGAAGACGCTCCAAGTTGAGCCAGATGTAGAACGTGCTGTTTGGCGGGAGATCGACTTTCAAGCCAATCTTTGCGAGACGCTGCAGGACATAATCACGCTTAACCTTGAAGTGCTTTTGCAAAGCGAGCTAGTGGTAAAAATGTGTATTAATTATCGGAACAGGAGGGACTCGAGATGAAATGTGAATGTTACATACTCTCTCCTTTGCTGCACGTTCAGGATCAAGAAGGGGTATCGCGGCAAGTTGCAACCTTTGACATATGTTTTAGCACTAGAACGACTGTGCAAAAAGAATGAAAGCTTACGGATGGTTGGCTCCTCCATCCAGGTAGGAACCTTTTCACCGAACCGATCACTACAAACCAGGCGACAAGTGTACACAGCATCGACTTACCGGACTGGGAAAGAGCGGTGATCAAGTTCTTCGGGCCCATGACCCAGCATATTCGCCATCCGGGCAAGCGCCAGTTCTTGGTCAATCCGTCAATGATAACAACAGAGTCCTATTTGGGCATGATCAAGATCAGCGTTAACATCTGCATATAGAAAAACAGACAACGTACCTCATTAACGTCCTCAATGTACTCTGCAGATGAAACAGGTTTGCCCATATCTTTATCATCGTCATGATACTGATACCAAGAATAGAACTGTGAAGACATCAGTTTACCGTCAAGATCCGGACATAATTTTTTATACGAACCTCGTCGAGGACCAAAGTAGTCACATGTTCACGACCAATCTGAACCAGTTCTTTCAGGTCGTCACCCCTGCAATGATGTCAGCCAAACCATAGCAAACTCGAAGCGCAAAATAGATCACTTTATAACCTGTCCTGTGGGGTTGCGCGGGTTAGAGGCGATCAAAACAGCCAACCCTTGGGTTCTGATATCTTTCTACTTAGAGCGTTAGCCTTCGTTCGCAAGCAAAGGTAAGAAAGAATACGACGTCTCTTACCTTTACTTGGGTCAAATCAAGGCGATATTGGTTCTACGAAGGATAATAAGACCGGAAACAAAACGAAAGGAGAAGTTTCGCACCTCTGGTTCCAGGCTGGAGCCAAAGTCAATATATAGCTAGAGCGTGTTTATAAGAATGGGAACTCACGCAGTAGGAACCGGCACAAGACGCCTGAACGCACTCAACACTTGGTCATAAGCGGTGTAGTCAGGGACCTGGTATGACTACACAGAAGCGAGAATCAACAAGTGTTGCCCAAGATAATCGGCAAGGGCTTCTTACGCAGTAGACATCGCCGACAACTGCGGCAACACGCGAAAGCCCAGCACGTCCACCAGGTACAATGCAAACGTTCTCGTGGGTGTATTGACTCGCCATGCCTTGACGGTAAGTGTGATTGTAAAAGCTTGCGACGGCCTCACGGAGAGCTGTCAAAGCACAGCAGAAAAAGGTTGACTATGGAGCTATCTAATGAGGAAATGATAGACAGATCAAACATACCTTTCACGCCAGTGGTGGGAGCATATTCGAGGGAATCGACGGACATCGAAACCGACTGTGGCCTGGGAGGTGCATCAGGAATTTCTCCCACTTCGGGTGCGCCTTGCCCAAGATTCGCCCATTCGTGGCAAGCAGCGTAGCTGAAGCCATTTGCGATGGCACGATCAGAGCAATAGATAACACCCGTGCTTCCAGGATGCAAAATCCCGGGCACAGTTTCCTCATCCTGTCGGGTCCGGTCAGGAAAAAAAACACTGAGACGCACAGAGGACGTACGGGATTGATGGTCTGTGGCAAGATCCCTTTGGGTTGATGTCCAGCGGACTCCCGGAAAATCTACGGTAGGCGCAGATTAGATCATACATTGTAAGTGCTAAAAATACTGAGATACTCTGTGGGCTTCTGATTCATGCTCATGAAGAATGGCATTCTCGAGGGCCTGTAGAAAGATAAGAACACGGAGGCAAAAGTGGAGAAAAATACAACACAGTCGGGTCTGCACTTAAGACATCGCGGAAGTGAGGAGTCCCTGGACGGGACGTGAAGGTACTGGAGGGCGTAGACATCTCAAAAACGGTGCGCAAATCTCAGTAGCAGACGATAACAAGGGTCAGAAAGTAACGGCAGTAGCTGAGCGAGTTTGGGAGGCGCCGAATTGCAGTGAACACCACCGAGTGATCATGCCGACTTTCGCGGCATCGTCAACTGTTGATCTTGTTGAGCGGAATTCAGTGATAATCAGTTCTTGATAGATGGCTCGGCATTGTCTGCCGGCATGCAACAATGTTTCTTATCAGATCGTCTTGTTCAGTACCCTCCTGCAAGTGGGAGCCGGACATAAACAAACAAGTCTCAGAACGTAGATCATATCCTCCCGTTCACTTCATGATCCTTCGATTAGACTTCCACCAACTCTTCCAACGCACTATTGATCCCGCATGGGTCAGACCAGGAGCCGAGGATCGAGATAAGTGGTGGCACAGGCTGTGTTTCGCCAATTCGTTTTGTCCATATGCAACAAGGTTCAATTCAGCCCGGTGTAATGAACAAACCCTACGAGCTGAATCTTCTAAACCCACGATTTTCCCACAAGATCCTATGGATCCTATGTCATAGTCTCGGCTCCGGCCGCCCCTCGAATAGAGCATTAGATCAAAATGGCATCCTGAAGAGAAGAACCAGCTGAGCCCAGACCAGAAGTCTGTACCGGGGGCCGATCACTACGTCAAGGATTCAACCACCGAACAGAACATTCTTACATATTAAACCTACACGTGCATATAATAAGTAGTTCAGAGCGATGGATCAAAGGCAGCAAACGCCGTCTTGAATAGCTGAGCATCAACCTTGTCGTCATCATCTGACTGTGCACACGCCTTCCAATCCACCCTCTCTGGCATGTCTAATAACGACACCAAAACTTGTCTGTCGTATCATACCATGAATCCTAGGGTGAAGCAGGGACAACAAGATACTGAACGAACTTACCTTCCAAACTGGAGGTTGAACAACTTTGTATCTCTTATCAGATAAACCATCTTTTTCCCACCAGGCAGGTCGACCCTAAAATAACTCCGCTTTCCATCAGCACAGGCCTGCAGCGCTCCATCGGGGTCCGTTTCAAATTCAATTCCATGTTGTTTCCCCTGGTTTATAAATGCATGCTCGACTTTATCCTTGAGGTTTATAGGAATAGGTACGACTTGGACATGAGCGTGTCCGCCTTTCGCACTCAGGCGAGCCACTTCAAACGCTACCATGGCCGCCCCGTGTTTTGCAAATAATGCATGAAGCGCAGATTTATACCTATCAAATTAGATTGAGGCCAACACAGGACAAGATAAGAGATTTGGCCAAACCTTTCCACCTCACCGATTACCGGAGATGCAATTTCAGAGGTAATAGATGCAAGTGTAGGGTAATGGGCAATGGGTATAATCAACACATGACCACCCCCAGGTACGGAGGTTGCGTTAGGGTGTTCCTCCGCATTTTGCGTCGGAGTGATTTGCCCCTTGGAAAGAGTCACATAACACTCGGTTCCAATCGATACAATAAGATGTTTGCTAGCCAGGTGGTTATTTAGATGAAATAGAAAAAACAGGAATGTCACTTACGCCAGAGCAGGGTTTGAAAGGCAGAACCAGCATTCGTCGGCTATGAAAAAGTACAAAATTAGATGCGCAGATAAAAAGGTAATATTGACTGACGCGCAATCTCCTTGCCGGGATCTTTCCTGAAAGAAGGATTCCTTCCTTGCTTGGCGATGGGACAATCGTCAATGTAGTGTTCTGTACTGGCACATGCTCTGCAAACATAACCTTCTCGCGGTTTCTTCCCACCAGTGTCACCTACTGCATGCTTGGTCGGACAATCGCGGACGAAATGACCTGGCTTCAAGCGCACATGAATATCAGTGAGGTACGACAAACAACGTAGCTCACCATGCTACAGATTCTGCAAATATATCCCTCTGGTGGTATCGCTCGTTCTGGACAATCGTTGATGAAGTGCTAGGTAAATCTTTGAATGCAAATACCAAGAAACAAAGCATGCAAGCTCACCTCGGACGATTGACACCTTCGACATTGGTACCCTGGTGGCGGTTTTCCCGGATCTCCTATTAGAAGTTAACTACGAAAGGGTGAGGCAAAGTTCAAAAAAAAAACACCCGTTCGAGTCCTTTTAACAGGCATTTGTTGATTTCCCCACCGAAAGTTCTCGGATTCATTTGAGTCCAATAATCGTTTCTGAGCTCTAGGCACGAACTCGGTGAATGGATTTTTGCTAGCGTTGTTAGGTCGAAGGGGAGGCGGAGAGGTTAATGTGACCGGTGATATTGAGAAAGCATAGAACCACTAGCAGGGATTAGGTAGAAAACACAGCAAGAGGATGAAATCTTACCCGTTGTTTCTTTCCAGGAGTGGGTTCACCACCAAACGCACCTAAACCGATAAATCGCGAGATTCTTCCCTGTTCATCGTCCCAAACAAAAGGTTCTCGTTCCCAGAACATGGGAGGGTTTCCTCCAGCTGCAGCAATGTGATAGCGGGGCTTTGTTCGCCGAACAAGTTCTCCGGCTGGCTGAACATCGATTGATGAAAGTTCTGGGGCGGGAAGCGGGGTAGACGAAAATTGGGTGATTGGATAAGGCCAGACGTTGCTGATGAGCACATCTATCAACTGAGAGGATGTTGCAGAAGCTTTTATGGATGCAAGGGAGGTAGATGCTGTGGGCAAGGTCGATTTGGACATCGTATTCGAGTTCAACTTGTCAATAGTGTGTTTTGTAAAATATGGCGAAGAGAATCCCTGACCCCAACGAACATCAGCCAAGCAGATACGAGAATAACCAACACTACATACATGTGGAGATTCTGCTTCAGCATATACAGTCGCGTCATATGTTCCACCTAGACAAGCAATTCTTAAACCGTGCGGAGTGGTCACAATGCCTGATTTGCCTGTGTAAGATATCAGCTTGGTGTCGATTGAAAGGAGGACCAATATGTGGCTTGCTCAATAGGAATACATTCTTGCACAATTCGCCACTTGTAGAGGTGTACTTTTCGATGACTGCGTGCGGTAATGGATGTTCGCCTTGCATGACATAACATTCCAACGGCACTGAATAGGACGTTTGAACAAACCGGTGATTGAACGAATAGCACAAAGTATATCACACCATCAATCTCTCCGTTCAAGAGCTGGGAAACCTCTTCAACTCCTGTTCCATCTTCCCTCACTGGGCCGAAGAAATCGCCAATGCAAAGTACAAGATCGAATTTGCCATGTTTAGCATTGATACCACTGATTTTCGAGAAAATATCGCGAATACTGCCGACTGCCGAGCCAACCGTTAATCTAAAGGTGAATCAGACTGGTAACATGGTGAATAAACGGTTGCTTGGAAGTCTGCTCACACTTTTACCGTAGCTCCTGCTGCCATTGTGCAAATGTTTCTTCCCACTGGCCACAATCGACGACTGAGACCTATCTGAACTGGGTACGAGCGCGTCTCTACTGGCCAAGTATTCTGGAGAACAAGCCACGATCCGAGTCTACTACAAGGCGTGACGTCACGAGCAAGTCGAACGAGTGTCACAAATGATCGAATTTTGCGCGCTCCGTCACCGGCCCAAGTGTCGCCACTCTCCGCGTCTAAAATACTTGAGCGTCTCCTACACTGATAATATTTAGGCGCTCGTTTTCGGACCATACATAAGATACCGTCGAGTTAATTTCCTCCGTGTATCTTTTACCCACCGTTAATCGATTACAATCGTGCAATTCTCAGATGTCTTCCCTCCCTCATAAATTCATTCCGAACCCAAAAACAGCTGCTGTAAGTAGGCGGACGTTATTTTTTCGACTCAAGTGCTGAACAAGTTTTTATTTATATCCATCAGATAGTAGGCTGTCCATTCAGGTAATTCCTCCATTCGTTTCCTTAATAATCAAACACTTACAATTTTTGTTTATTCGCAAGTGGTGGCCAAGTAAGATCCGCGTCTCCAAGTCTCCCTGAAAAGTCATCTAATAGCCGCATAATTTAAATCCAACCAAAAAAAGGCAAAGCTAGGGGTAGACAAAGGCCCAATCCATCTCATAGAAGCTGGACTCATACAAGAGCTGACGACACTCGGCTGGAATGTCCAATTTGATGGCCATCACCAGTTCGAAGAAATCTCCGCGGCAGACGATCCCCCTAGAGGCAAATTGAAAAACCCTCGCTTCGTTGCCAGGGTCTGTGAATCTGTCTCTCAAGTGGTCGCTGGTCATGCGAAGAAGGGTCAACTCCCTGTGGTATTGGGTGGTGATCATTCTTTGGTCCGTATCATTCCAGTTTTGGTTTCCTTTTTGTTGCCGATATCGATCTGATGTCGCATTTTAGGCTATGGGAACGATCAGTGGAAGTCTGGAGTACGTTAACCCTCCTCACATTCAGAATTTATAACTTAGATTACTATCTAGGGCATATCCTAATGCTTGTGTCATCTGGATTGACGCTCACGCAGATATCAATACTCCAGAAACTACAGACTCAGGTTCTCCCATCCCTTCTTGCTCACTCCTTACACCTATCTAACCATTTCTCCAATCCAGGAAACATCCACGGCATGCCCGTAGCATTCCTCCTCGGAATCGCCGGATCCGTGCCCGAATTCTCCTGGGTCAAACCAATCCTCAAACCCAACCGCATCGCCTACATCGGTCTGCGCGACATCGACGCGGGTGAAAAGCGCATCCTCAGAGAAACCGGCATCAAGGCGTTCAGCATGCACGAAATCGACAAGTACGGTATAGGCAAAGTCGTCGAGATGGCTCTGGATGCCGTCAACCCTAACAGGGATCTCCCTATCCACCTCTCCTTTGACGTGGATGCGCTCGATCCCTCGGTCGCTCCGTCCACTGGCACTCCTGTGAGCGCGCCACGTTTCGTCCAACTATTCACCTAAGAACAATCTGACTGGTTTTCGTCATCTCAGGTTCGTGGTGGCTTGACTTTCAGGGAAGGACACTACATCTGCGAGGCGATCCACGAGACTGGATTACTCGTAGCTCTGGATTTGATGGTACACCATCACCAATCATTCTTCTACCATCTGGCTCTTATTGAAATTCATTGACAGGAAGTCAACCCGTCCCTAGCAGACGAAGAGAGTGCCAAACAGACAGTCGCAGTTGGTTGTTCTCTCGTACGGGCCGCTCTAGGTTCGTATTCGCTCCACTTGTAATTGATGCGGAAGCGCTAATAAACATGATGTTGCAGGGGAGACGCTTTTGTGAATTGCTGACGGTCCTTACCAGACGTGTTCTCGTGTTACTTCTCTGGAAATACTGTACCCATATAATACTATATTGTATCGAATTATGATATCGATTTGGGATCAAGAGTTCGATTCATGTAGATGGTGAAGTTCCTATGATAACGGTTCGATAACTGTCACACATAGAAAGTAGCAAAGACAAATTCAACCGGCCAGTTATGGGTATATAGAAGCACATGCAACACAAAAGAACAATTGAAATCAAAGGCTAGCAGTACCAAATAAATGATATAAGATGTCCGAAAACCTAATGAGGATGCAGAAGGTAACAAAAAATAATGTGATTGAAGTGTGACGGAAGTCGGAAAAGGACAGAATAATAGCAAAATGAGAGAAGTCAAGCAGAACCACTGGCGAGTTGGTAATTGTCGTTGTTGTGCCCAAGAAGCAAGTTGGATGATCATCAGCACCAGGTCGAGTTCTGTAGTAACACTCCCAGACCAGGAAACAAAGTAGATTAAGCCAAGTAGATTATGAGCTCTCGTAGGACTCAAAGTCGAAGACCATTGAAGGCGACATGATCGGTCCACCAGGCTCCATTTGATCACAGAAGACGTTCACAGACAGTTCTGACAGTTCCTTGTTCAATATCTCGGATTGTAGGAGAGCACTCGCTGCAGCCAGAGTTTTGGAGTTGAATTCGTCTTGAATGTGATGTGTTGGAACGTCTTGACCGAGTGACGGAGGTGTTGTTGGCAATGATCCCGAAGACGTAGATGAATGAGAGTGACTTCTACACATTGACGATGTGTTGGACATGGCCACCAGACACGCATCAAGATCGTAGTCCTGAGGGTGCCACGTCGTCGTAAACGACCCGCCGACCGGGTCACAGCTAGGCTTGCTGGATTCTTGCAGCGCTTCTAGAAGCCAATCGAAGCCTGAAGGATCAACGTTGAGTGGCGGGGGGAGGTTGATCGGCGATTGCGCCAAAGGACTAAACGAGGAACAATTAGTTTGTTAATTAATAAGAGGGACTCAGATAAGAACTGACTCAATCATGGTGAATCCCTCATCTGAGCTTGCCTCGTCCATCATGTCGACCTGCATGTTGTCATCATCATCAATCGTGCACTCTCGGTCATATTCTGCCAGCGCATTCTCCCGGGGAGTGAATAACATATCGTCATCTTCATCAAACGCGCTAAGTGCACGGGGAACAAACCGCTGCGGTGCCTGTTGCTCATACAAAGCCTGAGTCGCAGACGTGATTGCTTCTGGGGAAGGCCCAGACGGCGGGTGATTGCTAGGAAGGGCAAATGAGCGATAGGGGGCCTGCTGTACAGGAGAAGATGACTTGGTAGGATTGGACTTGGAAGTAGCCAAAACAGAGGAGCATGTAGATACGGTTGCAGGGTGATTCTGGCGCTGTTCACGCCGATGGGCTATAATCCAAGGGTCAAAGGCAACAAGATGTGGCGGCAAGTGTGCTAATGGAGCAACGGGAGGAGGAATGAATGCCGATTGTGATCGTTGAGATTTCTGCTGACGCAAGTATTCTTGATACTTGTTCGGTCCTCTAACCCGAGGTTCGGAATAAGCACAAGAAAACCCTCGTTCAGTGCACCTAGAACAGATTGGCTTTTCTCCTGTACACTTCGTTTTGCGTGCTCGACACCTGTCGCAGGCTCTTATTATCCTGTCCCGGGAAGAGGGGTGGGGCATGCGGATGAAGTGGGGTCCTGGGATAGATCCATATCCAAGGCGAAGACCTTCTCCAGGAGCTAAATTCTTGATCAGGTTTCGTTCCGGCAGAGTCAGTTGATGTGGAACTAGCTGGGCTCGTTGAGAAAGACACGACTGAGGGTTGATAATATAAACGTCTTCTGGAATCCATGGCTCTTGGGCTCGAAGGCTATCATCGTAGGGGTAGCTATCTTCACTGGTATCCAGGAAATGGGGGTCGACCTCGGTACAAGACATGCCATTCGTGGATTGACCTGAAAACGCAAGACGCACACTTCGCTGAGCCATAAAGGCATCATAAGCACCAGGACCCTCGTCAGGACAGTTTGTTGCAGGCAAGGAAGTATCAGGAAGAGAAGAACTGCCGGGGTATACGATTCTTGTATTTGGAGAAATGGCCTGCATATCTCTCGTGCTCGATTAAGACGGAATCTAGACAGGAGGTCTAGATAGAGATGTTATATAGATTTGAAAATGATGAGGGTAGGATAAACACGAAAAGGAGGTTCAAGTTGAATGACCAGTTATATCCCGTGCAGTAGGTTTCAGACAACGCTTGAAATGCAATCCAGAACAAATCACCACCGAGACTCGTAGGTTTCTCTCGGTGCGGGCATACCAAAGCAATGGAACGTAACCACAGTAGCAAAAAAGAGAACACCAGCAGAATGACTGGGTTGAATGCATTGAGCGTATTAGCGCGTCTTTTGAACCAAGGGATCATTGGAATTAAGAAGCGTCGAGCTACAGTGAAACCCGTACACAAGTAGCAGTAGCAACGAAGCGAAGCGGGGGCAAAGCACGGTGAGGAAACTTGAAGAACGGGACCGACGGTCAACCACAGAGAATTATAGCGGCTCTCGACACCACGTGAGCAAAGACTACAACTTTTTTGTAGTTAACTACAAAGTCTTTGTAGTCTATTAGATTAAGCTTGTAGTTCATTACAAAGTCGTGTCACATCACGCACTTGGACTTGATACTATACCAGTAGCCGCGCTTCAACTTGAACATCCAACTTGTCTACTCGAGTCTCACTGGCTGCAGCACACTGACTTGCTATGGAATCTACATCAAATACTGGAACCTTTGAGCAACAAAGAAAGATTCTGGAATGCTTCTGGTGCGCATCGCTTGATGCATTGGACTTGGCCATTGATCATATCGCCCAGGAAGCACAAGTTCATGTGCTTCCTTCGAAACACGAATTTGTCGCCTTTTTTGCGACACTTCCACCATCTCGGATCGTTGATCTCAAACGTGGATGCTTGCTGCTCTACCTCTTATCTTCTGGATGCATTGAACCACAGCTCTTTCAGCTAGAGATCTCACTTGCGCTTCTTTCGTGCCAAGACTGCATCTTGAACTCTGGTACTGGCTCCGGGAAAACGTTAACAATTATACTTCCCCTCCTGATGCGACGGCACTCGACTTCTATCACAGTCTCACCCTTCAAGCAGCTACAAACATCTCAGAATGAAGAGATGGCACGATATGGTCTTCGCTCGGTGGTCATCAATGAGGATACCTCTGATGATCCTGCCTTGTGGAAGGTTGGTACAATACATTTTACAGTCCTTCTTATTTTGTGTTGCTGACCAATATAGGCCATCGAAGATGGTTACTACGAACACATCATCATCTCACCAGAACAGTTAGACCGCTATCATGGTCATTTTACACGCTTTTCGGTCCTTATGAAATCAAACAAGTTTCGGGATCGTGTTTCATTTGTTAACATCGACGAGGCTCATGAAATTTACCTTTCTGGTCAACCTCGAGATGGTACACCCGCTTTTCGGCCTGCATACGCAAAACTTGATGTTCTTCGTCTCAAATTCAAGAAGACTGTTCCATTCCTGGCACTCTCAGCCACCCTGCCGCCTCACATCACAGATGCGGTGAAAAGAACGCTACTACTCGGACCTAATACTCTCGAAAAGCGCCTTTGCCTCAACAGACCAAATATTACTTATGCAACTCGCGCTATTGTATCTGGATGCAGGGAATACCGAAACCTTTCATTCCTTATCCCATCGAGTACCAAGGCCGGCAATGTGCAAAAAACGATTGTATTCTTTGACAACAGCTACGAGGCTCATGGGGCGTGCGAATTTCTTAGGCAACGTTTTGCTGCATTAGAAACATCAGATTCTGGAACAGAAGAGCTATTGGGCGCCATTGCTGCAAGGAATCTAGTGGAAGTCTTTCATTCAGACATGTCGAAAGGTTACCTTCAAACGACACACAAGAGTTTTGATTCCTCCGATGGAAAGTGCAAAATCTTATGTGCCACTGCTTGCGCTGCAACCGTTAGTCGTCGATTACTCATTCCTCTTCAACAAATCTAATTTCATGAGTAGGGACTGGACTTTCAAGGCGTTATCAATGTCATTCAATATGGTACATGTCGAGATTTATGCTCTCTGATACAGCGAACTGGACGTGCTTTCCGTGACGGGGGCACATGTGGCCTATTCCTCTACCTCTTTGAACCTTGGGCTGTCAATTTGGAAGTCGACACCAAATCAGAACGATATGGACTCGATCCAGACTTACCGTTGACCCCGCCATCTATTTCAAAAACTTCAAATAAATGTGATCATATCAGCCAAGCTTCTGTAGGATATATCACGTCTCCAAACTGTTTGCGAAAATATGTTGCAGATTACCTTGATGATGAATTTCCCAATGGTATATATTCCTGTCATTCTCGATTCCATGCACTAATAATGGTCCTAGCACTTGAATTTGTAGCAAATGTATGCTGCGATCGTCATGGCGTTGTGGATTTCTCTCAGTTCTTCCCGGGGGAGTTTTTCGCTGGCGATCTACCAAAAGAGAGCACCGCGACTCGAGTGAAGCACCCTCCAGCAAAGGAAGATGATCGTTTATCAGATCTTCTTGTCCAGTGGCGGCAGGATACTCTTGCGAAACATCCATATCGAGCAATATTATCTGTCAGCGATATACTAGACAACACCTCCATAATATCTCTTTCAAAAGCACTGCCGGAGCACATGAATAACAAAGCTGCAATCACAATGATTATTGGAGAGACTGAAGAATGGGCTTTGGCGTATGCAGGGCAAGTTTTCGTTATTATAGCAGACTATAACATGGAAATCAAATCGCGAGCGCTTTATTCGAAGGCCGCAAAACAAGCCGCCAGACAATGCAGTAGAGGGTTGGAGCTTGTACAGAAGGTCACGAACGAGTAGCCTGGTGTTCCTAGGGGTGTGGTTGACTCGGATGTCGGGATTGGGCGTTTTTCTTGGTGTCTCCAGGCCAATATGTTCATCGACATGGCAAACTCTTGCAAAAAGTTTTTTTTACTGTTCGTCTGAAGGATTACTCGAACTGAAATCCTTAAACGGACTAAAGCCTTTGTGGGAGTAGTTCTTGAGCCAGCAATGGAACAAAATGCCTTCAAGGATTTGGGTGAGTGTCGTGTGTAGTAAGGTAATGAAGTCCAGTTTGGCGGCGCCTAGTAGGCGTTTCCGGTCTAGTAAGGCAAAATAGTACGCCATCGAACCTTCGTCTGCACTCGTACCAAGCAAGGCCCAAAGTAGGTTCATAAGCATATGATATAAGCCCTGGCCAAGCTGAAAACATTGTATATGAAAACGTGGTCTCGTCATCAGCGCACCACGGCATTTGTTGCCTGGTCATTGATACATGGAATCGATCTGTCATCAAATTCAGCCAGGTCCAGCTTCAGTTGGTTAATATCGAAGTCTTCTAACAATGGACAATGTTTTGCTAATGTCAGCCTCGTTCTGTCACCAGTAGACTGTTGGTGCGAAGTCAAAAGGTTACGGTCCCCTAGTAGCGTAGTGTACAAGTGTGTAATGGTCGAAAGTGAAGAACCGTGCTACATCGGAAGCAACTAGTAACGGCAGCTTGATAATACAACAATCGCCTTTCCTGACAGATCGGCGCTACCAGTTTGATTTGTTATTGAAATCAATCGATGGCGATAAGATGTCCGACTGTTCCTTTGGTCTCTAACACCCCAACTCTCATCCTTTCCTTCTAGTCAGGTCCAAGTCCAAAATGACCTCTCCTGTCTCTCAGACTTCTCCGCACCACTGGACTTACGTCGCAGAGGGCGGCTCAACAATCGTCTTTTCTTACTCTGGTCCCCGACACCTTCATTTTGACGGCACTGTCCTCAGGCTCAGGAAGTCACCCATCTCACCAGCATCAAGCGCAACAGACGTCCAAATTGTCGAGGAATCAGATGACCCCACCGTCGATTTCCAACAACAGGTTATCCAGCGTGTAGTTCGCGCTGACTTCCTACCTCATCTTGATCATGTACGTGTGGAAAGAGGTTGGCTAGAGACGATGGTTGCCACCCACGAGCATTCGCGCCCGCTGAAAAGAAGAGAGAAAGATGGTATTGATTTGGCGAGGACTAAAGCTGTCCTTGCTACAGATCTGATTGGAAACCACGGCTGGGCAGTTGAAATCAAAGTCCGTTTGACTTGTCGTCCCCCTTTTTTTTTTTACTTCCACCTCCTCACATTTTTGTAGCCGAAATGGGGGTTTTTACCTGAACCGGCACATTTAAACAAACACTCGAGTCCTCTGAAGACACGCATATGTCGATTTTGTATGAAGAAGAATACAGAACAGGGCGCTTTCAGACAAGCATACTGTCCATTGGACCTGTATTCTGAATCCGAAGAACGGATACGCACTGCACTCTATGCGTTGTGGGACGACTGGGTCAGAAGTAAAGGCACTATCAACACCCTCCGAATCTTCGTTGCTGGGGAAATACTGGACCCATCTAGTGTGCGTGCATCTTAGTCTGTTTTTGTGTCTGTTGAATCAAGCTTTTGGAACAGGATACTTGTGTCAGCAAACTAGCGCGCGAGATAAAACATGACGAAACAGACATCCTCCAGTTACGTGAGAAGTTCGCGTCGATTCTACTTTCTATCCTATCTGAGCACCCCGTTTTGCGAACGCTCTCGGATCTCCAACGTAAACTGGATCCTCTCGACATCGAAGGTCTCTGTCGTTTGTTCTCAGATAGCCCATCCGACGATTACCCCTATACTCCTTTACCTTTGCCGACCGGCTCGATCACAGAAGATCCGAACCTTAAAGAGTGGTCATCATTTTTAGACTTTGTTTCCCAAGACGAATCCCTCGACCATATCCATCCAGAGAAATCCAGTCAACGATATTATCTCCTGGCGTACCTTCTTTCTGCAACTTTTAAAGACTGTTCAATCATCATTCGTACACACGGAGACGATGCGAAGAGCGCTGCCGTGACCATAATTGATCTTGATGCAAAATCCCTCAGTAGGTTGGAACGCTGGGAAGCTTTAGATCGTAAAGTCCTTTCAGCTTCAATGAGTGATGACCGTGTATGTGTTGATAGCAAGAGAAGCTCTTAGGTTAGTTTATACATGTATATATATCACATTCATATGAGCCAAGTATTTATTCAAGTCTTTATTCAAGGCTTGAAGTCTTGGTTGAATTCCCTTCCAATTAACATGCGCCTAATCTCTTGTGTACCCGCACCAACAGTGTATAACCTTGAATCTCGCAAAAATCTGCCCATTGGATATTCTGCGGTATATTTAGATGTGGAAATCACAGTAACAGAAGTCAACAAACCATTGATGTAACCGTTGCCACCTAGACACTGCATACCCTCCAAAGCTACCTCGACCGCCTTCTCTGTCGAGTACAGAATCGCTCCGGCGCAATCCTGTCAACGAGATTGTCACATCAAGCGCACATATCATGGAATGAGGAAACTCACACGTCGACTGACGTGACCGCGATCGCATGCTCGGGCTACCGCATAGACATAGGATCGACTTGCTATTAGTTTGGTATACATATCCGCGATTTTCCCTTATAGCAAGCCCCAAGGTTAGCGGACCGTCAGATTGAAACATAGTCACAGCTGACCCTGCATTAGTTGAAAAGTTCCTATTGGTTGACCAAACTGTTTGCGTTCGTGAACATATTCAATAGCATAGTCGAACGCGGCTTGCATAAGTCTAGTACGAGCATATTAGTGCCGAGTTGGGAAGAGATAATTGTGCAGGAAAAGGTACCCTAGTGGACCACCACTCAATACTAATCTTTCGTAGTCGAGGCCAGACATCAACACGGCTGCGCCCTTGTCAACTTGCCCCAATACGTTCTCTGAGTCAAGCTGTCAATGTCTAGAATAAAATACGGAGAAATGAAGGAACGGACCATCAGGGACCTCGCAATTCTCAAATACTAGCTCGCAGGTATCACTTCCGCGCATACCAAACTTGTCAAGTTTTTGATGCGTTGAGAATCCTTTGAAAGTCTTCTCAATAATGAAAGCCGTGATTCCTTTCGAACCCTTTTCAGGCGAAGTTTTAGCATATACGACAAGCGTCGACGCCGTAGGACCGTTCGTAATCCTAGAGGACGACGTAAGTTATCTCCACTGTAAGAGGCTTATATATAGAGAGAGTCTCACCAAAATTTGTTTCCATTCAACCTCCATCCACCTGGAACTTTCTCCGCCTTCAACTTCATGCTCACGACGTCACTTCCACTCCCAGGCTCGCTCATAGCCAGACTGCCCACTTTCCTTCCAGCAATCAAATCCGGGAGATATTTGGTTTTCTGGTCTTGGGTTCCCCAGCGATAGATTTGGTTTACACAAAGATTCGAGTGAGCTCCGTATGATAGCGCAACTGAGCCTGATGCTCGAGAAAGTTCTTCCATGGCAAGGGTGTGCTGGAAGTACCCCTGTTCAAGGCCACCATATTCCGATGAGACGGTTATGCCCAGAAGACCCATATCGCCAAACTTCTCCCATAAGTCCTAAAACATTCATTTTGTTCGTCTTAAATCCAGTAGGAGGATAGCAGAAATCAACGTACCGTTGGAAAAGTATTCGATCGGTCAATCTCAGCGGCACGAGGTGCAATTTCCTTCTCTGCAAATTGGTGGATAGCGTCTTTAAACTAGGGAGGGATACACAGGTTAATGGGTCCCACCCAAGTTCAGATAGAAGAAGTGAACTTGGAATACTGAACTCGCCTCTGCCTGTTCGTCAGATAAACCTGCTATGTTGGTGTCATACGTTGAGGCATGTCGGTGTTGGACAGCCGACGCTCCTCGCATGCATTGTTGTGCTGGCCGCAAGGAATGAAACAAAGTACGAGAGATTGGAGAACAGATTCTGAGTGCCATTAGGGCGGCAGTTTCAAATTGTAAATTAGAGTATTATCACGACGATTCGACTTGAGAGCAAATTGTGCTCGGATCAACATGCGAACATGCAGACTTCTCGCCCGGGTCGGGGAATATGAAATTCATTTTGCTCATGATGCATGCAACACAAATGCAACATACTACAAGGCAGGACAAGCAACCGAAAACCATGATCATCGGACGCCTTCTAATCACTAAACATGATACCTACTATCTCATCAGGGGTGAATGAAATGGTCGTTCACTTCTGGGGCGCATATATTTCTAACATTTGGCAGTCTCTCGTACTCTCGTATTGTACAAGAACAGTTTATGGATACCGTGATTCCATGGCCCAAATTATCATTGGGTGGAATGTATCCCAGCTCGTTCGATAACGCAGGGGATCCTTGTGAAGTTTTTCTAGGTGGACCGAGCTTGATGTATTGATCACGTAGGGCTAGTGAGAGGTCGAAGTTCCCAACGGCAACGGCTGTGACCATACTACGCAACATGCTTGTCCTACATTGAGATTCGGACTTTTGGTAGGTGCTGAGCGGGGCTCAATAAATTTGACCTTGAGTTGGTAAGCTAGTTTCGAGTATCGGTTCTCCATATTCCCGACCATTAGAAACCGCCACAGTTGGCCATACAGTTCAGAGTACCCTTGTCAGTTGGGCTCTCAGCGCTCAGCACGCGCTACGGTGTATATCTTGTTTGAAAGTTAACATAAATAGAACAGTGAACGCTGAAGTTAACGCACGACTGGGCATCCGTTGCCAGCAGGGTCAATGTTGGCAAACATCTCTCACAAGTGTCTTCCGTTCCACCAATGACCGTCGCTATCCATTTCTCGTCTCTGATACGCAGACAGGTGTGGCCGAGAGCCCCAAGGTTGTGGGCTGCCAAATGTGAGCATTAGAATGCCCATTCGAGGGTCGCCCTCAATTCAGGGCAGCGGTGGAAGAAGCGGAGAGAATGGAGATGAGTGACTATGCTGTTGGCGACATATGTGGGAATCGTGATTTCTGCAATAAATCATTGGAAGTTTTCTGCTAGGTTAACGGAGATGTAGTATAGGTCAAACGTTAACGCGTTGACGCTGAGCGCTGAACGTTCGAGCACCTGGCGTGGCAACGATCGCATGGTCGAAGGAGGCGGACAGGATCTTCGTCTCTTCCACATCCAGATTCAGTTCCTCCAACACAAAAAGGTCAAGTAATATATTTTTAACCAAGAAAAGTATCGGTACAGTGATGTTGTTTTAACGTATGTGACCCGCAGCTACGAAGCGGCAGCCTCAACAAACTCAATCAAGATCCTCAATGGTAAAGGTCGAGTCAATTGTTTGTTGCCTAATCATACGCCCTGGAAGCTTTTTCCACACGCGTTTGCATGCAGCCAATATCTAACGCAAAATTAATTATCTGCAGCGGCGATAACTCAGACCGAGACGTACCTCGTGAAGTCTTGTGCACGACGAATCTGGCTGCTCATGCTCTCCATCTGAAATGGAATTGGCAGAAGTGGCATTGTCGTTACTGCTAGCCCCATCGGACTGATATTTGGAGTCAGCAACCGGCTGGATACGAGGTGAAGCCTATCTGACCGGGTAGCTGATGTAAATGGTTGGATATACAGTTCGCTTTACGAAAGAAGGTCGGCATCAGACGTCAATATCGAGAAGCTTTCGTATATCGTACCATGAAGGGATTTTCACGATCCTTGGGGTAAGGCGAATCTTTTTTATGGTGTTTAGCGCTGTGAGTTGAGCAATTAATGTCGCGTGAGACGCCAGCCCTGGTCAAAACGAGAGTGATGGAAGGGTAATAGGGTTCGGGAGCTCGCATATTTTAAGTGTCGGAAGAAACAATAAAAGAGTGTTATAGTAGAGTAGGGGGAGGGCGTGAAGACACCGTCAAGGACATAAATCGAGCTCCGTCCTTTAAATCAAGGATTCACGGGCAACGTAAGTCGGGTTTTGAAACATGATTAGGTGAGATAGCCTGCGGCGAATCTCAACTCTATGCGTTACCAAACGTTCGAGACGGTAAAAGCTTCCGCTTCTTTGTTTAGGAAAAGTTCCCTTCCGACATCCACAACGGCGTTCATTCTGGCTTTACCTGAAACGCATCACTAACAGAGCGGAAGCAAATGGAAATGAAGTCATCCTTGCAGTACAAGAAATGTTTCTGGGAGGAGAACAACTTCGTGCCAAGAACTGTTCGCCAGCTGCTTAGGGCTTATCGAGCATGTACGCTGGACACATACATGCCAGCATGTCTGCGTATAGGATATCAGCGTATGGCATATACTGGGAGACCTGACTAGGACGCGACTCTGCTGCTCGGCAGATCTACATGCAAGACCTCCTTTCATCTAAAGCAAGAAACACAGAGCCCATAACGATGTCTCCGTCATATCCCAATCATTCAACCATCGGTCTATGCGATGGACAAACGATACGAAGAAAAACAGACACTTTCTTCCCCAAGTCGCCAACGTGTGTGACGTTGTCACGGCGACTTGGGAACTCTGTCACACCGACAGGCGAGTCATAATTCTCTTGCCAACTCTCATGTCAATTGAACCCTTCAATGAATGGATAAAGCGCATCAAATCGCAACATCCAGATTATTGTGCAACTGGCCGTCAAGACTACTAGGCCGTCTGGTACAAGCGTGACCATGGTTGCAGACCAAGATAGTCAACCAAGAACAACAGAATCTCCTCAAGATGCATACACCATGCGAAAATCAAGACAGAAGATTAAAGAAAGACTCACCAAGCTCAAGAACAATCCGTCTGAATGAGGTGACATGCAAGTCTGGGCCACTGGATTTTCAAAGTCTGGCATAAAGGACTCCAGTCAGCGGGCAAAAAGCCTCCTTTGGATTGACAAAGGCCTTTGTCCTTTGTAAGGCTGTGGTTTCAGCAAGATGGCCGCCAGCAGTCGAAGTATCAAGAATCAAGAGTCAAGATTGATTTTACAGAACAACAGTCAACGGTCAGAGCAAGATTCAAAAGAAAACCGCAATAATTGTTGTAGCCCGTGTCGAACGAACAAGATACCGTCCAACGAATGAATGGAACCTGTGCAGCGATGGAATCGTGAAGTTCAAGGCGAGAGCTTTGATTTTGAGCCGTGGTTGATGTGGAAGAAGACAAACAATCGCCGTCGTCACCCGTCAGATCTTCAGATGGCGCAGCCACTTACCTCTTGCTTGGCTCCCTTACCTGACCTCACATCTTGGTGCCCAATACTGCTATCTCACTTTACGCTCACCATCTCCGACAGTCGTGGAGAGGCTAGAATTCGGTGTCTACGAATGTCGCCTCACGATTTTTCTTGCAGTTCAACCACTTCCGCCTCCTGTTACGCCCCCTGTCACAACTCACTCGCGATGGAATGGTGACGACAGACAACTTTTGTCAGGTATGGCTCAAGCAGCGTCTTCTACATATCCCTAACCCCCATCGTTTGAGGTTTCCAGATGGTTGCTCGTACCCAAGTCCAACAAGCCCCTCTTCCAAGTATTCTCTATTCGCATGTCTTCCAGCGTTCCAAAGTTCACTCTCGTCACCTTGATGTCCTCATCATATACACGCCATTGACTACTGTTCACCAGTTCACCAGCAAGCTCAAATGTCTGCCAAGGAGGAACGTCGCTCCCCGGTCCCCTGGCAAAACAGATTTTATTGCCGGCTTGAATTTCTTGAAATAAAGAAACTTAGAAGTTGGCTTACGCAGTCCGGTCGATGCTTATCGTTTCCTGATGACGGTATGGAGCGGAATTTTCGGACAATGTTAAACTTTGTTGTATTCGTCAACTTCCTGATTGAATACAATTTTCTTTCTACACCAGCACCCAGTTTTGAACCCCCGTGCCCCCACCGCCCCCGCAACCATATTCTCTTTCAAGACTGGCAGATCTTGCTCTGTCCCAATTACCTCTTAAGAGACGACGGCATATGACATATTTCCTCTACATGTTCTCGGTCTCAGACTTGCCAGTCGCCATACGTAGGTAGGATCGAGACGTAAGCAACGCTGCGTTCCATTTATCGGAGAAGCGATATACGCTTTTCGGGTCGTATTTTGTTATGAAACATTCTAGGAAGGATGTGGTACGTTGCAAGAATCTCAGAACAAAGTGGTGTGGACATTCTGCGCAGATAGTACACGCTCTGTGCTGGCCTAGTACGAGCATCATGTTGTATGCGAATTTGCCCGCACAGCGTACCAATATACAGCATCAAAAACAAAAATAGTTGATCTGTTAGCGCTTTACACCATGGCTATACCTTACATCACCGTGATTAGAACGCGGCACACCGTCTACTTTGTGCCTTCATGAAATGACGCGGTTATCACAGGTCAATGGCCGTCAGCTAAGACTGAGATCTTGAATGGGCACAGTTGCGGATCAAAACCGTCGGTAGAGTAATGGTAGGGATGCACCGGACTGCTTCATTACACCTAGCTAGTAGGAGAAGTTACTCGTCTATTAAACTCAAACGCTCACGTCTAACTTGTACTACTATGTACTGATTGGACGTCTCATCTTTGATTCTGAGTCCTGCTCTTCGTTGAACTTTCTTTACCTTCGATTACCACCAAATTGGCCGTAGTAATCCAAGATCGAACATCCTCTAGTCGTCGTTCTGAAGTTATCGCAGGGTTTAGTTTCACCAGTTCCAAAGCAGACCATCCATGTATGCGCTTACCCCGATGAGGGATATTTTTTCGTGAAGATACATACATTTACAATATTCCTGTTTAAGGAAATGTTTAGGCTATTTGAAACTCAGCTCATTCTAATTGCGTCACACCGATACCATTGCAAATCTCATCTCTTGCTTCTTACTCCCATCAATGAAGATGCAAGCGCAAGCTTTCAGAACTCCTCAGCATCAGGTATTACTTTGTATAACAATTGCAACAACATTTACTGAGCATATGGCGCATTACAGAATAGATTGACCGTCGAGCAGAGCCTGTCTTCAGTTCAGACACTTCTCCGTGCAGGTTTGGGATGTATCACTTATCTAAGGTCAGCATTTGCTGTATATATGCGACCTTAAGTATAACTATTGTCTCAAGAAACTTGCTTCCTGAAGACAACTTCAGTGAAAGTGAGTGTTAGATGAAAGTTGTCACACTGTCTGACAGTATCCCCAAGGCTACCTTACGTCCTCTAATAGTACATCCTTGTCATCGCAGACTTCCGAATCCTCTCGATCTATGAGTACAGATAGCACTTCGAAACGGGACGTGAGCGGCTTCAAGATTAAGACCATTGCAAGAGGGTTTACAGACGAGGCAGATGCGTTACTAAACTACCTTGTACGTTTGAACTCTTGCACGTCACAATCTGGGCTTTGATTGAACTTCGTGTAGGAGAACGGAATTTTTGATGCACTAGAAAAACAATATCTCAAAAGTTTCATCTTCGCTGTCTGTCTCGTGCGTTCATCCCGTTTCTCCAAGGGCAAATTTCTCACGAAGCTTCAGGATGGTCAAGATCCGAATAAGTAAGTGACTATATGCGCATATAATCGACAAATTCCAGATGACCGACGCATATAAAGCATTGTCGAGGCTTATACCTTTAATTTCAAGGTGAAACACCAGCTTCGCTGTTCCATGTCGCTTTAAAGTGACGTCCTTGGTATCATTTAGTATCATACGGTTCCTGGGACCGATGTGAAATTGCCTGTGATGTCGCTTGGCGACGAACTCATGAAAATGTCCCTTCATGGAACGGGGATACCTGATACAGACTGCAAGAGCAGGATTCCCACCCTAGGAGATGTCAAGAGAAGTCTTAGGGTAAATATAGGTTCCTTCCTGTGTCGATTCTAATAATTCTTTTTCTCAGATGTTGGCGAGGAATCTTATACAAGCCACTACGCAGATGGATGCCCTCCCTAGTAAGAGATTTCCCACCTGGAAATAATAATAAAACTAGAAAATAATCGTATATTTCTACACAGAACGACGTTTTGCGACTTTTAAATTATTTTATTACGATTATACTCCAGAAGACTATACTCCGCCTCACTTTCGACAAGGAGATGTTGAGAAGGATAAATGGTTCTTCACGACTCATGATGTTTCGGAAGTACCAGAAAGGTGTAGTGTCGGTACGTTAGAGACTGGATGGCATGGGTGCAGATTTTCCCGCTTTCATGGGATTAGTACTGATCTTGGAGTTCAGAGTCAACGTCCGCATTGCATCAATAGCAAGCTTCCTGCCGTCATCCGAGGACAACAATGCCACCTTCATCGGCACTACTGGAGGGCCCTGTACAGGACCGACCTTGACCCCAGTTGAAGAGAACAGAGTCCGCCTTCAACAAATGGAGGTTCAAAAGCAGGACGCGTATGATAGAAGAATAGTTTATGACGCAGAAGGAACTATAGATGAGGACGCCGAAGGCATCGACGACCCCGATTACGTCGGTGCAAATTCGATTGATGATACGCCCATTGGTATGAGGATTACCAAGAATGACATTGTACCATTACCAGCGAATGCTGTGGGGACGTCCCGAAACCAGGCAGGGTCTACTCAGGTGATGGACGAAGATCCTCTGGATGTGAACGTCGGCAGTGCAGGACTTCAGGTGTTCCCGGGTAACTCTGTGGACACTGCAGGTCATGTTCGACAGCTTGTGAGCATCACATGTACCTTTAAAGAAGAATCATCAACCTGATCACCTTCTCCCAGAAATCAGACTATTTAGGAAAATCTACAGATTACATGGAGCAAACTCAGCTGCTGGCAGTTACCCCGGATATCTGCTCTCCAACCCCTCGTCGACTTGGTCTTGCTCGACTAAAATCAGCTTCGCTACCTCCTTCTGAGCCGGATGAGAACTCTTTCGAATCCATCACCAGTAGTGGTATCGATACTCAGGTGTTAAAAAACCAATTGATAAGCGCAGCCGCGCGGAATAGCGGGACAGATGATTCTGAAATGCTAGGTTAGTAATTCATCCCACAATTCCCCAGGAAGTGCACGAACACCTTGAAATACATTCTAGATATGGAGACTCAAATGCCCTCATACCCTAATGATGATCCTATCCAGTCTTTCGGTACGGAAGGGGGACCGGATCAATCTGAAGGGCAGGAGAAAACTGTCGAAGTGCCTGATAAGGGTATGGATTGCGAGTGTGGTGTCGATGTAAGTCCGCCACATCGCAATGAGTTACTTGACTGACGTTGAATTAACCCAGCTAGAGAATTCTGACGTATGTTGGTGTGATGGCTGCGGACGCTGGTATCACGTTTGGTGCGTGATTGATTGTTCAGCTCTGCTGCGTTCTTGAATCGTTGTCATCTTAGGTGCATGGGGTTCGTTTTCGTTATTCGTATAACTAGCTCCTTTGATCGATACCAAACGCAGCTACCATTCCGCAAAGGATCAACGTCTCCCAGAAATATTTCTCTGCTTCGATTGTCGCGTCAGGGCGGACAAAAACTGGGAATTCATCATGCTTCAGAACTTGTACCCCAAGATGATCACCAAGTTCAAGGAAGTAGCCTTGTTCCGGCGAGTATTTTCCATATCTGAGGTTCAGGCTGGATTTATCTTCCTTTCAGGAGGGCAATAAAAATTTTCGACACAATGAAACCAAACAATTCATCAGCATTTACGAAAAAAGTTGGATGCCCCTCGGACGTCGCGGGGCAGCTATTTAAGCGATTAGAAGCAGAAGGTACGAGGCCCTGAAAATAAGATGTCATATGTTAATGTTTTGGAAGGTTTCATTGCTCCGGAGAAGAAAGAATGCGATGACTTGGGATTGATGGAAGTTCAAAGATGTTCAACTCGAGGTAATGGTAAAATCCCACGGACACGGCAGCCGAAGCAATTGAAACGCACGAAATACGTTTTCGTTCAGTCATCGAAAAAATCAATGGAGTACAAGACTTATTTTGACCCTGGCCCTGAAGCTGAGAGACAACTTCTCGGCTTCAACGAATTGGTTTGTTTATTATGAATCATCGTCTTTTTCCCCCCTAAATTGTCGTAGAAACAACAATTCAAGTCCCGAAACTTGAACCTGGAATCGAATGTGTGCGTACAGCACCATTTTTATTCTTGATATCTTGACTATTTTTCGTTTGTAGCTTGCCCGACACTGACAGGGCCGTGTTGAATTCTCCACATGTTGTTGCTTCTGATTCCCAAACACAAGATGATACTCAGCTTCCAGCGTTTCCTTCTGTTCAAAGCTTGGCTCATGTCTCCTTGGAACACAACTTGAAGCGCAAGACTACTGTCACTGAGGAACACGGAAATGCAAAGAAGATGAAGATTTCTCTTGCTACTTTGGTGGATCTCGGAAGTTAGGGTTCTTGTCTCTTGTGGGATCCATTAGGTTACTTGACGGTGGCCTTTCTTGATGACTATTCTTGCTCAGACTCGGTCGGACTTGTTCAATAACTCTCTGAAGCCGCGACCTGCCCTGAACTGTGTATCCTTTAAATAGAAAAAAACTTCACCATGTGACCTCCAGTCCCTCAACACGCTTCAAACATTGTCTATCTTATCATTTGTGGTTGACAATTTGCGTAAAGAGGCCCTCGCAGAAGATGGAGTTATGGTGCATGGCATAGACTTGCACCTTTGTATCTACCCTGCCACTCGCTGTTCACGAGAGCAGGGCTCGTTAACATGGTGTACATTTTGTGGTCCTTTTAGTCCTACTAGTAGTACTAAAGTTCAGCGTTCGTTCTTTATACAATCAATAACTTTATTTTTTCTGGCGCATCACAGAAAGTTCCAGGCCTGAGGAAGTCTTCATAATCAGATGTCAAAGCATATTGTTCTCACTCTCGACGACCAGACTCGCGATCGTCTTTTATCTCGTTATCTTGTCCTTCACTCGCTATTCTGGGGTGATGTCCTATAAGCTTTCCGCCACTTTAGCGGCTCACTCCTCAGATGTCTGTTGCTTATTCCACGGTGATAACGCAGCTTTTTAATTGCCGTTTACCTTAGGTTCGAGCCGTTGTTGCACCGCAAAATGATCTGATCTTGTCCGCCTCTCGTGATTCCACCGCGATCTCATGGCAAAAAGAGTCGTCGTCCTTATCGTTTGGACAGTCCAAGGTTTTTCGCCCGAACTCCGGATACGTCAATGCTGTGACATATGTACCACCCTCCCCCAATGCCCCTCAAGGTGACAGATCAGGCCTAAGGACTGGTGAAAAGGCATTGACGAGACATTCTGATTAGGTTGTGTTGTTACAGGCGGGCAGGATATGGTCGTCAATGTCTTTCCGTTGGATTCCCCACAGGATGAACCGCGGTTTTCTCTGGTCGGTCATGAACAAAACATATGTGCTCTGCACACGGCACAAGACGGTACGATAATATCCGGTTCTTGGGACAGGTAAGGGCATCACTTTTTCCATAGACCTTGCCCGTTTTCAAAGCCGACGCGAGAATATAGTACAGCGAAAGTGTGGAAGGATTTCAAGTTGGCATATGATTTGAAAGCTCATAGCCAGTCTGTGCTTGCCGTGCTTGCCATGGACGGTCACCAGTTCTTGACCGGTATGTGGACTTTTTGTGCATTTTACATCACGCTCAAAGGTAATCGTAGGCTCTGCGGACAAGACTATCAAGATGTGGAGGCAGCACAAAGCCGTTAGAACTTTTGCTGGCCATAAGGACGCTGTTCGTGGTTTGGCCTTGATGACAGACATAGGATTTGCGTCGTGTTCCAACGACAGGTGAGTGCTTTAAAATATGTACTAATGTCCGCTTCAAATGTTTCAGCGAAATTCATGTGTGGACATTGGAGGGAGACCTAGTCTATTCTCTATCTGGACATACCTCGTTCGTCTATGGTTTATCAATTATCCCCAACGGGGATATCATATCTTGTGGGGAGGATCGTACGGTACGTATATGGCGTGGTGAGTAGTCATTTTGTAATCCCCGGACGACAGTAAAAGTCGTCTAAAAGCTGTATTTAGATGGAGATTGCATACAGACAATCACCCATCCTGCAGTATCAGTCTGGACGATAGCTTCTCTGCCAAATGGTGATATTGTCAGCGGATGTAGTGATAGTGTTGTACGCGTCTTCAGTCGCTCGGAAGAACGTTGGTTGCCGGAGGCAGATCTGAAGGCTTTCGATGACCAAGTGTCAAGCCAAGCCCTACCAGCGCAACAGGTTGGAGATGTAAATACTTCTGACTTACCCGGACCGGAGGCTCTTTCAGTTCCCGGTAAGTGTCAGCTTGTTATTCTACATTTCTCAACTCACTTCCTATGGATACAGGGAAGAAAGCCGGCGAAACAAAGATGATAAAGAATGGCGACGTTGTCGAAGCTCATCAGGTGCGTCAACCGGACCGTAACTTGGCCAACTTCTAAACGCATGACAGTGGGATAGTATCTCCTCCTCTTGGGCAAAAATAGGCACCGTTGTAGACGCTGTTGGGTCAGGACGCAAACAGTTGTATCAAGGCAAAGAGTATGATTATGTTTTCGACGTCGATGTTCAAGAGGGGGTTCTTCCGTTGAAGTTACCCTTCAATATCACGGGTTCGCGGCATTTATTGTTTTTGTCGAAAACGAAGTTAATGTACAGTCATAGAAAATCCGTGGTCAGCAGCGCAACGTTTTCTAGAGGCAAACCAACTACCATTGACTTACGTCGACGAAGTTGTCCGGTTCATTGAAAAGAACACAGCAGGCGTATCCCTTGGTAGTGGCAGTGCTGAAGCGTATAGTGATCCATTCACAGGTATGGGAGACAGTCGAATCATCGAGTGATGCTAATATTCTTTGGCCAGGTGGGTCGCGTTATCGCCCATCTGGTAGTTCTGCATTAGCAACTGCTTCTGCGGGTGATCCATTTACGGGAGCTTCGCGTTATCAGCCCTCTAATACCTTGTCCGGCAGAGAGGCGCAAAGCTCTTTTGATGACCCCTTCACTGGGGCAAGTCGTTACCAGCCTTCAAGCTCACTATCCCCACCTGTTAGATCTTCTGCATCGCCCTCTACGCCTTCTAATCACACAATTCCACACGTATGTTTCTTATTGAATAATCAGTTATGTTTCAAGACTAACAACTTGTTTAGCTAACTCCCATCATTTTCAAGCAATGCAACATTCCAGCAATGCGAAATAAGTTATATGAATTAAAAAACGAGGTGCAGCGGGAGATTGTGAGTGTCAGCACTGTTATTCTGGTGCTGTATATTCAGATTTTGTCAAAAGTCTACCGCGCATTTGGCCCCTTTTCCCGAGGAGATAACATCATTTACGGATATTTTTGATTACCTGACAGCCATAACAGCTGATGAGGACTTATCAAATGTTGTTGCGCCAAAACGCGAGCACGTCGAGACTATTATAAATGTGTTAGACAAGTGGCCAGCGATACACATATTCCCATGTGAGTTGTCCTGACGCGAGTGTAAACTGCTGCTGATGAACCGTGTTTAGTACTGGATCTTGTTAGATTAATCGCAGCTTACTGTCCCCAGCCGCTGAATGACGCGTCGCTGCACCCACAGTTTTTGCAAGCACTCCTGCGAGCGTCAGACTGGGATGAAGACTGGACACCGCCAATGTCGAAAACCAAAGAGAGGAACATGCTACTTTTGTTTCGAGCAACCGCAAATGCGTTTCAGGAGAATGTGCGTGTAGATGATAGTCCATGGGCTTTGGACGTGAGTGGTCAAGCTCTTCTCTTTGAATTATCAATCATGTCTTCCCAGATCTTCAACAAATTATGCAATTCCTTATCTGAATTGTTTACGCCTGCCCAACGCGTCGTCAGTGCGACAATTATGCTCAAGTAAGTTTGAACGCAGTCGCCGGTAGCGTTGTTGGTTGAAATCTTTCGAAGTTTCTCGTGTATCATATTGCGTGAACCTTGCGAACCTACATTACGTTCGACCCACTTTAAAGCTGTGATATCGGTGAATCCTTTCTTTCTTTCTTCTGACTTGATCATTTACTGTAATTCATGGGTCTTCAGTCAATACTTTTGCAACCAAATGACAACGAAACTACTTATCGTGCGACGATCGCACTTGGGAACGTGGCTTACGCGGCACGACAATTCAATCGGCCGCTGAGCACTGAAGAGATTGCAAAAGTTCGTGCTACCATTGTGTTTGTGCAGAAGTCGTCGTACACGAAGGCAGGACAATCGGCGACAGACGCAGCAGTAGACAAGGCAAGATCTACAAGCGTCGGGAAAGAGATTCTGAGTATGTTGTAGATTTGGACAGATAATTGGGTTACTGGGGTTACTGGGTTATTTGTACACGAAATATAGATGGTATGATCCGGGACATATGGAACGCGCGATCAAGTAGCTTGTGGTCCACATTGGCACATAGTTTGTAAAGCGGGCGGCGACGTGGACATTAGGCAGTACATTGAGGCGGTATACATCCTTGAGGATTCAATATTCAATATTCAATACCTGGTGGATCACGTCGATGAACTCTGTACAAATCTGCAAAAAATACGGAGCGAAGATATCATTGAAACAAACAGATGCAAATAAATATCGCTTGGCCACCGGGGCCGTCATCAACACTCTGTTCAAATAATCATGTGTTCTTGCATGACGGTATTTCAAAATCATAGACTAATCTGCGCTCATCCTTTTCCATTGTTCTTCAAGCTTAAACCTTCCACGCTCAATTCCACCGTGCGAAAGTTCTCATTTACTACAACTTGAAGCGGATGTCTGCATCCCTCACATCCGTTATCTTACTCTGCACGTCCCACTGGCATTCCCTTGCTCAGCCTACCCAATGAGTCTTCCTGGCTGCAGTCTTATAGAAGAAGAACGGAAGTATGTAGTAACTTGGCGCGCAATCACATCCGTCTTCGACCACAGCCCCAGTCTTTGCAGCCTGTGCAGGTGTTTGTCACGATTGCATTTTGAGTAAGAAAGGACCATCATAGCTGTTCGGGAAGAAGCGTACTTGTATTCTCCCTGGAAATCACGTATCTCCCTACAGATCTCTCGCGATACGGAGTTTGATGTATCCGACGAACAGATGAGTAAATTTAAAAGCCTGCAGCCTTTCTCAATTGGCAGGTCTGATACATACGTAGTTTGATGGAATTGAGTCTGACGACTTTACATAACGGTCGGGGTCAAAGTTGCCGTAGTGCTATCTCTCGGATCTCTTCCGAAGAGCATTACTATGATACTGTGGAGAAACTTTGTTTGCGCGATATTCAACCCGTTTGAAGGTCATGACGCCCCAAACCGTCTCGAACACTGTCCACGCATTAACATGCCCCCATCTCCCTCTCACCTTCATCATCCGTTCCGAATGGCGGGCATGCTCCCGCTAAACGTTTTCGTGAAGGAGATGACGAGCGTGTGCAAGAATCGTACCGGTTGTTCCAACTGCAGATTGGGCTCTGGACTTTCTTCGACGGCATAGTACGCTGATAATACCAATCCACCGGCACTTTTCGTGCCCCATGAGGCAGGGCGACTGACCAGTACTGATTTTCCATATAGCGCTATTGGTCGTTCCTGTAATGGAGGAATCATTGCAAGGTGGGTTACGTGGGACTTCTACGTGTTGACATGTGTCATAAGGCAAGGCTGATCTTGTTCCACCACAGAACAAGAATCCTTCTCCATCGGAAGATGTGGACTCTGCAGCCGACTCCTTTATCCGATACAATCCAATGTCCTGGGCCGCCTGGTGTTAATACCATGCTTCACTAGTGAATGATACCGAAGGCAATAAACCCTGCACCTCGGAAGGTCAAACCCGGATTAGTTGCCTCCTTATCTTCTACTCTTAACTCCAACGAGACGAATTAAAGCATTGGTCGATTCCACAAATTCCGAGTCCTCACCGCCATTCCTTCATACGTCTATTATCCCGTCTGGTATAGCCAAGTTCCATCAGACCGCATCTCCTAGGTACATTACTACTCATAGCAATTCATTCCTGCTCTGATACTTTACGTTTCTACACAAAGCTGGAGTCTTCGGATACTCTCACAAACGACAAGGAAGAGTTCCATTTCCGCCAAACTTGGAACAAGCCATGAGCTTCGATCCATTCGTTGCTGCCATCCATGGCTGGGTACGCGATAATAGCCAGGTCCTCATGGCTCGCATTAGCGAAATACTTGCGAATAGTCGCATGTTTCCAGGGCGAACTGTCCAATGGAGGCCAGATAGGATTACAGATTTCCGTGGGACTCTTATCCCAGCTAGTGCTGAACGCCTCATTCGCTGGGATACTCGCCTTCCGACGGAAGTATTCAGAGATGGGCTCCGTACCCACTCACCAGCCCAGAGTTTCGGCGAACTTACGGATATGGAGTGCAATATCGCTCAATACGTCAGATATCCTAATCCGGATCAACCGACCATCTTTGTCTCTACAACACGCACCCATACCTCCCATGATCCCTATTCGACGGAGCCCCAAGTGTGGACCGCTGATATTCGTCGTACTCAGGGGAGGAATTTCAAGTACGAAATTTACGCCCACGGTGGGCTCGAGGTCAACCCGACATTGGGCACGCATCGTTTTGAGTACCAAAATGAAGTCACTTTCCCTGGCGGTATCAGGCCAGAATTCATTCGCAGTGCAATCGAATACGTTGGGGATACTATTATTGAAGTCCATTCCAATCCAAACTTTAGATGGAATGCCAGTGGCAGGGATCATGATTCTCGACTTACCGATTTACCTGAGACCTCGTACGAAGGTTATCCAGTTAATTCTACGACATTATTCCCAGACGATCAAAGTAAGGAGCCTAAAGACGAGCATAGGAGAGAATTGCGAGAAGTTGGAGTGGACACCGATGCTTTAATGCGAGGAGAGGGTCAGCTTGCCCATGATCCCTTCGTAAAAACTACACTCAGGCCGCGCTTCCATCGAGCCATCTTGTCAAACCTCGCATCTTCTGGTAATGAGGTATATGTCTTTGCAGAGACGAAATATGTCCTTATGGGCTTCGACAGACCTGGTTCGATAATCAATGGCCCAAAATTGATCGTTACCCAATGGCCTTCCCTGCGTACTGCGGGCTTTGCAGGGAGGGTTGACGCTGTGTTGCCTAACCCTGGGAATTCCGAAGAATTCTACTTCTTCTGTGGAGATCAGTATGCTCTCATCCACGTAACGCCGGGAACAACTGATGACTATATTGTGAACGGGCCGAAATCCATCTATGACAATTGGCCTTCCCTTCGTAGAGCTGGGTTCAGTGGCGGTGTGAACGCCTCACTCCCTAACCCCAAGAATTCCGATGAGGCCTACTTCTTCTGTGGAGATCGCTATGTTCTCATCCACATAAGGCCAGGAACAAACGATGACTATATTGTGAACGGGCCGAAACCCATCCGTGACAATTGGCCTTCCCTTCGTGCCGCCGGGTTCCCGTTCACTTGGAGTGTTGATGCTGCACTGTTGAACCCCGCTAACAAAAACGAAGCGTACTTCTTCTCTCGGGATCTTTACGTCCTTGTCAATGTCGCGCCTGGTTCCACGGACGATTATATTGTTGATGGACCTCATGACGTTGCCAAAACCTGGACCTCCCTTTCCCATGCCGGTTTCTACTGAAGTTTATGTACTACTCTGCTATTGAGTTCATTTCCAGTTCTTCAATTGTTCGAACTTGAACATCTGCTCTTCTGCTGTGACTTGCTTTAGTCTTTTTGTCTTGTCTTATGCGCCTTATTTACGTCCACTGGCAGATCCCGTTTGTTAATGTCGCGCGACTGCTTGACTGTACCTCTTCGCCTCGTTCAATTTACTTCCAGCTAACTCTCTCACAAACACCCCCCCTCGGGAATTTCGCTCTGCTAGTGTTCTCTTTGGTGTACCATAACTGTCTAATATATATATATTTTGTAGCCGCGTCATGTATACATGAAATGGTGACTGAAAACGCAACATCGCTAAATTATAAGTATTTGGAATTGAAGGTTTTTCGAGCCACTAAAAAGGGTTCATGTCTCCGGTGTTGTTTTTGCAACTGAGCTACTTCTATTTCTAGGCATTGCACATAACAAATTGTGGACAACACAAAAGCTATAGTGACCAAAGGAAATTGCTCAAGCTGCACCTTGCCACCAAGGATCTTGGAGTAACTCCTCCGCCGTTGCTCGGTCCTTCGGATTTAACCTCATACACCTCTGCATAATTGTCGCTGTTGTAAGTACATCCGCCTCCTGCAGCACTTTGTAGTTCCTAAGAGACCTGGCAAAATGGTTATTAAACACGGGCGGATGTGCCTTCAGGTCACCTGGGTTTTTTTCCGTAAGTACGCAACAATTGTAACCAAACAGAAAGACAAACAAGATGGGTTGTAAATGTCGTTCGGTTTAACAGCGAGGTCGAAGTATTGAGTCCCAAGCTTGCTTGAGTTTACTTGCTCGCGTGTCATGCGCTCGCGTGTGAAGCAGAGCATTTGCCACAGATGCCCTGTCGGTTCGTCGAGCATGTATTCCGGGTAAGACTTATATTCGAACAAAGAGCCACCAACGATAAGCTCGAATATCTGAAGATTGATACAGTCAGCGGGCAAAAGTACAATACCGGGATACGGCTACGCACCAGGCATCCAAATGCCCAGATGTCAACCTTATTGTCCCATGGGCCCTGAAGAATGGTTTCCGGGGCACGAAGGGAGTTAGCAGTGATCTCATTAGTGGTGTGCAAGGCTGAAGGTTGCGCTATGGGATGTCAGGCGTCATTACTGCCTCACGGTCAAGAAATCGAGCCATTGCTCACAGCTGCCGAAATCTGAAACTATGTAGGTGCGGGCCATAGCCTCAGATAGCGAAGGGAGAGGGGGTGGTTGAGAGACGGCTGCTTGAACAACGCATTCCCAGCTCTCTTCAGGAGAGTGGCGTCGAGCAGGGTCCCTCTTGATGAACATTGCGATATCATCCTGTGTGATCGAGCCAGTGTCAAACATGATATTGTCGTGTTTGAGATCCGTGTGCACGATATGACAGTGGTGCATATGTGCGAGACCCCGCAAAGTATGCAAGAGGATACGCTTAACCAGTGGTAAAGGCAAACCCTTTTTACCAGCGACCTCAACCTGGAGAGATTTAACGTCTCCGCCCATAACATCTGTAACGAGACATAGATGGTCTCCGTCCCCATCCTTTCCGGGATGTGTGAAGTTAGCAAGAAGTCCAGGGCAGTGGCCTGGCTCGATGCCAGAGGGTGGTGGCATTGAAGCCACGCGCTCCAGGGCGTCGAGCTCCCACGTTACACCTTTTGTAATCAGATCGGTCGAGTATCCTTTCAAAGCTTTGATTGCGACATATCTCTCTTCCCTGCCGAGGTCATGAGTATAACATGCGTACGACTCTCAGAGTAAAACGTACTTCACATCAAACGCCATCCATACGCTGGAGTTCATGCCCCACCCGAGCTTCCGAACGACTTTGTAGCGGTTATCTGGACCAATTGCATCACCAAATTCGATCCGAATAAAGCCATGACCTTGCTCCGCCGTGACCCCTAATGGCTCTTCAACAAACTCCAGATCAACGAGTTCTATGCCCTCCGGGGTGACAGAGACGTGTTTGTTCGAGGATCGAGGTGCTGCATGCGGGTCTGCAAATACAACTTCAGGACGTGGCATGGTTGGAGATCGAAAGGTGGAGTTCAGGCGTAGGTGACGTTGTATTGTGGAGAATGGGCCTTGAAGAATTCGAAAGCGGGGTGTAAGTACACGTTGCAGCATCCGTGAGTACACAAGGTGTACGGTTTCTTCAACAGGAGCAACATACTATAAGCCTCGATTGTCGTACCGTGGGCTTCCGTGGCGTCCGTATCAAGTTCACCATGTTGGCAAGGGTAGCGAGAAAAGAGATACCATACGACTCTTTCGACACGTTCACCATTGTCTCCATCAAGACGGACTAAGTATAGTACAAAGTAAATAGACAATACGTGTTGTGTCAGCGCTCCCAGGAATCATTTGGAAAAAAAAAAGGAAAACGTACGAGTAGTTTAAGCTCGGTTGTGAAACGCGTAATCTAGACTCTAGAGACAGTTGCAGTCTTTGCATAAGCTCTTTACCTCTACGACCGTTTAGTGGACATGACAGTTCCATGATGGCCCGACATATAATGAATCCCGCAGCTTCATCCTATATCTTGGCGTTTCGAGCGACGGATGGTTCATTAAATCATCGACATTCTTGATAAGTGACCTAGAGTGTCAGTAGAGTGAAGTAGTCAACCCTGAAGAGATATACAGTATGGTAGCAGTAGTGGTGAACGTGTGTGGATGAGACCAGACGCGACGCGACTTGGAGTCACCTTCGGACGCGAGTTATCCAAGAGCCTTCACATATGCCATCGCTTTTCTCCCACTCACACTTGAGCTCCGGTTATACACATTTCGTGGATTTGTGAGTCCATAGTCAACTGCATACGAATTCCCGATCCTTCTCATTTTATCCATCCAGCCACGTACTCATATTTTGATCTTTATCCTACAGTTACATGCATAGTGTGCGTCGCTGGGGGGGAAGCATATTGAGGAATGGAAATGTGATTGCTTTGAGCCCAGGTTACAGATCTATCAGTTCTATCGCAGAGAGGTGGTACTCTCAACTCCATGATGTACATCTAGATGCTTCATGTCTAGATCTACGGTATACTACGTTGCATATACAACTTGAAACAACTCCGGCTTCAAATAGGGTGTCCGGCATGACCATCTGAAAAATGTATAATCATAACCCTTCCTGTACCAATTCCTGTAACAACCTTTTTTTCATAACAATCACTCGGTCCCCTCAGATCAGGCGGTATCCAAAGGACTCGTCTGT